>CM064902.1:27046641-27101641 GCA_030347415.2 Decapterus maruadsi
TAGAACGATAGAACGATAGATAGATAGAATGATAGATAGATAGATAGATAGATAGATAGATAGATAGATAGATAGATAGATAGATAGATAGATAGATAGATAGATAGATAGATAGATAGATAGATAGATAGAACGACAGAATGATAGATAGATAGATAGATAGATAGATAGATAGATAGATAGATAGATAGATAGATAGATAGATAGATAGATAGATAGATAGATAGATAGATAGAACGAACGATAGATAGAACGAACGATAGAACGAACGATAGAACGATAGAACGATAGATAGATAGATAGATAGATAGATAGATAGATAGATAGATAGATAGATAGATAGATAGATAGATAGATAGATAGATAGATAGATAGATAGATAGAACGATAGATAGATAGATAGATAGATAGATAGATAGATAGATAGATAGAACGATAGAACGATAGAACGATAGATAGATAGATGATGTCACAGCTCTGAGGTGGTCCAGGTCTAGGTCTGGACCGAGTGGAGGATGAGATGAGATGAGACACGTTGGTTATTAAAGGCTCTCAGAGACCAGTTGGAGACGACGGCCACCATCTGTGGCATCGATGGAGCAGAACGCAGCCCCCCCCCCCCCCTCCCCAGTCTGTCCCCCCCTCCCCCTCAGTCTGTCCCCCCCGTCACTGATCACTGAGCAGTTCTCTCATGAGTCTCCTGTGCCAGAGCAGCTGTGCGGCTGGCGCGGCGCTGCACCAGGACCAGAGTCAGCAGCAGCAGATGGAGCTGACTGCACCTCTGCTGCCTGCGTCTTCGCTTTTACTGCTCTTGGATCAGATTTACAAACAAAACAAAAAAAAACATCAGATTTTTTACCTTTTCCTTGTGGTGAAACACGTTTTCTAAACATTTCCTCTCATGACTTGGAAAACTTTCTTTGCTTCGACTGGTTATTTATTTCTCTCTGCAGTTGCAGTTTGAGTGTTTGAAGCTGCTTTATGAGTGAAATAATGAACATTCAGGAAGGAAAAACAACCATTTTTATGCAGATGTTGCTGCAGGTGTTTCCTTATCCAGTACTGGACCGTACCTGCAGCTTGTTTTTCACCTACAGCTGAATACGACACGTTGTTTAAGTGGTAATATTCTCAGTCTTGAGTTTTAATTTCTAAGGTACAAAGTAGCAGAGTTGAGGTAAAGATCCTATATCTCCTCTCTAAGACTTTTCCCGTCCTCTCACATGTTTCCCTGCTTCTGTAACTGGTTTTCTCTGAGTGCACATCCAGCTCTGGAGCTCATTCTTGTCCACTAATAACAAAAGCTGAGACACATGAGATCACAAAGCTTCCCAACACAAACTGCAACCTCATTACAGAGTATGACAACAGACAAAGAGCTACAGCGTGAAACATAAATAAATCACATTTTACATCTGTTTCTGATTTTTTTTTTTTTTTTTCTGCTTTAGTGTCTGAGTTTGTCTTTGTTTTCGTTGGGCAGAAGCCGCATCGCTGCCAGAACAACACTGCCAGCACCAGACTTCCCACAGAGACTGACAACACATCTGACCAATAAGAGAGCAGCAGAGCAGAAGCCCCGCCCCCTAAAACTGTCTGTCCGTGCAGAACATCCCAAACATGCAAAAGGAAACTTGAGGAGCACAAGGAGAGAAAGAAACTCCACATGTCTTTCTACACTGAAGCTCTTTGTCAAAGAAAACAGGCACAAACCACGACATCTGGTGATGTCACGGAGGAATGTGGCATCATGGGAGTTGGTGTCTTCACCACTACTGACATCAGAGTCTCCACCCCCACAACAAACATCTATCTATCTATCTATCTATCTATCTATCTATCTATCTATCTATCTATCTATCTATCTATCTATCTATCTATCTATCTATCTATCTATCTATCTATCTATCTATCTATCCTTCTATCCTTCTATCCATCTTTCTATCTATCCTTCTATCCATCTTTCTATCTTTCTATCTTTCTATCTATCTATCCTTCTATCCATCTTTCTATCCTTCTATCCATCTTTCTATCTGTCTATCCTTCTATCTATCTTTCTATCTTTCTATCGATCCTTCTATCATCTTTCTATCTATCTATCTATCTATCCATCCTTCTATCCCTCTATCCATCTTTCTATCTTTCTATCTATCTATCCATCTTTCTATCTATCCATCCTTCTATCCCTCTATCCATCTTTCTATCTATCTATCCATCTTTCTATCTATCTATCCATCTTTCTATCTATCTATCTATCTATCTATCTATCCTTCTTTCTATCCATCCTTCTATCCATCTTTCTATCTATCATCTATCTATCTATCTATCTATCTATCTATCTATCTATCTATCTATCTATCTATCTATCTATCTATCTATCTATCTATCTATCTATCTATCTATCTATCTATCTATCCATCCTTCTATCCTTCTATCCATCTATCTATCTATCTATCTATCTATCTATCTATCTATCTATCTATCTATCTATCTATCTATCTATCTATCTATCTATCTATCTATCTATCTATCTATCTATCCATCTTTCTATCTTTCTATCTATCTTTCTATCTTTCTATCTATCTATTGTTCTATCTATCTATCTATCTATCTATCTATCTATCTATCTATCTATCTATCTATCTATCTATCTATCTATCTATCTATCTATCTATCTATCTATCCTTCTATCCATCTTTCTATCTATCTATCTATCTATCTATCTATCTATCTATCTATCTATCTATCTATCTATCTATCTATCTATCCGTCCATCCATCCATCCATCCATCCGTTTCTACCAGAGGTAAAAGTCCATGAAATGACTGTGAATGGGGAAAGCCCCGTCACCCATCACTGGTGCTCTAGCAGCTTTATTGTGCAGAGAGAGGAGGGGGGGGGGGTGGAGGAGGAGGTGGGGGGGCTGAACTGGAGCCATCACAAAACACTTAGCAGAGCACTTTAGCGACCTCAGATGACTGACAGCTACTGACATGGACCTCTGACTTTCTGTATTTTCCCCTCGCGCATTTTTGTCTTTCACTCTCTGTAAGTGCTCTGTAATTGGCCGAGGGCTGAGGGCCACCCACGCTGACCGCCGCTTCATAGAGAGGAGGAGAAGAAGAAGAAGACGAGGAAGAACTCTGAAGTTTTGATCCACAAGAACATATATTTGTGGTTTTACAAACCAAAAAACCATCTCAGTGTAGTTTTCCATTTCCTCTCTCAGCTTCTCTCTGGAGCTCTAGTAGCAACAGGTCGGTGTCAGCCAATCAGAAGAGAGGAGGAGGCTCTGAGCCTCTCTTCTGATTGGCTGACTGATGATGAGTGAGTGATAAAAATAAAACAAATAAAGCAGATTTCAGAATAAAACACCCCGAGAAGCCAAATCCTGCAAGTTGTTGGATGTGGGTCCAGGTGGTGAGGGGGCGGGGCTTTTGTTGTGACATCACAAAGTGACAGGAAGTCCTGACGGCTGGTTTTAAGGCTCAGTTTCTGAATACAGGCTGTGTGCATTTCTCTGTGGACTGAGGCTTTGATACTTTCATAGTATTAATATAGAACCTAACTACACATGGACATCTACCTTTATACTGTATGGAGCTTTAACACAAACATCTACCTTTATTGGAGCTTTATCTAATACCGTACACATGGACATCTACCTTTATACCGTATGGAGCTTTAACACTAACATCTACCTTTATACCGTATGGAGCTTTAACACAAACATCTACCTTTATACCGTATGGAGCTTTAACACAAACATCTACCTTTATACCGTATGGAGCTTTAATACAAACATCTACCTTTATACTGGAGCTTTAATATAATAGGCCTAAATTAAAGTAAGTAATAATCAGGTTTATAAACTTATTCCATAGGTTATTTATCACGTTTGATGATTCTCATGAACTCACATGTCACATAAAGCTCATTTCTCGCTCCCCTTTGATCTCCAGTGATCAAGTGATATTTTCTTTCACACAGTCATCAGTGTAATCGTGTGAGAGAGTTGTTCAGAGACGGGAGCTGTGACTGTACCAGAAACTCTGCTGCTGTTGTCTCTGCGAAATGTCAACATTAGTACAACGCAGACTGTCTGCCTCTCTGCCCCACAATGGGACTGTTGTATCAGCGTCAAAGACACGACAAAGTGTTTCAAGTCGGGACACTTGGGAAAGCTTAGCTTGGCTCTGCTTTCTGTGTGGTTTTTGTACAGAATTCAGAGCTCGGGGTCCAAACTCTCTGTGTGAGCAGCCTGACGATGGCTTCTCAGTCCCTCACACCCAATGTGTAGTCTATGTGATACTCGGTATACTCAGTAAATATTTCAGTATACCCAACCCAGTACAACAAAACTATCCAACTAAAGTAAATGTCAATGGTTTTCAAAGTGGGAGGGTTGACAGGGTTCAAGAGGGTCCCCAACTTTTTCTTGAAATTTTACCACACTTTCCTAGAATTTTTTCACTTTTTTTCCTTACTTCTTTAATTATTGTTTTAATTATTTTTTTCTTTTACTTTTTTTTTTAATTTTACCACTTTTCCTAGAATTCTTTTGAGAATTTTTTTTACCATTTTCTTCTCAATTTTTTTATTTTCTGTTCTATTTTTACTATTTTTTAAAGAAATTTTACCCATTTTGTATTATTGTTTGTCCCCGCCCCATTTTTTTTTAAAATTACCACATTTTTCTAAAAAAAAAATTGAAAAATTTTACCACTTTTTCTAGAATTCTTGAGTAATTTTACCATTTTTTTCTAAAATTAAAAAAACAAACAAACTTTTTACTATACTATTATTACTTTTACCACTTTCTTTTTAGTATTGTTTTAACCACTTTTCCTACAATTTCTTCTAAAAATTAAAAAAAAATTCTTGGAAATTTTACCATATTGTTCTAAAAAAAAAATTGTAAAAAAAAATTAAACTTTTTTTGGTGAGAATTTGCTCCACTTTTTTCAAGAAATATTTCAACTTTTTGGGAGAAATTGTACCACTTTTTTCCAGAAATTTCCCTATAATCTTTCAAAAATGTACACCTAATTTAAACGTATATTGATTGTTTATGTATTTCTGGTGTTTGCTTCAAAATTTTGTCCAATGGGGGTCCGTGGTCTAATCTGTGTCAATTTTGGGGTCCTTGATATAAAAAAGTTTATAGAGAACCACCGGCCTATGTGATACAATTACGTACAGTTTACCCTCCTAAAAAGCAGTAAACCCACTACAAAAAATGAGACTACAGTTGCAAAAACTCAAAATCAAGAATATTTGTCTTATTTCTTGTCAAAATGTCTCATTTCTAGTCAAAACTAATCTCATCACCTAAAAATTAACTTGTTTTCAGATAATTTTCACTTGTTTCAAACTAATTTTCACTTGAAATCAGTAGAAAAATCTGCCAATGGAGCAAGTTTTTTGTGCTTGTAATAAGAAAGAAAAACTTGCTCCATTGGCAGATTTTTCTACTGATTTCAAGTGAAAATTATCTGAAAACAAGTTAATTTTTAGGTGATGAGATTAGTTTTGACTAGAAATGAGACATTTTGACAAGAAATAAGACAAATATTCTTTGCTTGATTTTGAGTTTTTGCAGTGTACACCACTGCTCACACTCACACACACACACGAGGATGATGTGGCTTCACTAAAAGCTTGTTAATAAATCCACAGCAGCTGCATCTTCGTGTTTCCTGAATGAAAAGATCAATGTCCAAACTAAAACCATTCAGCCACATGTTTCAGATCTGGATCATGTTTGTCCTCATTCATCTCTCTCTGAGTAAAAGGACATGGGACACAGATGAGTCTGTTTCTGCTTCACAGTGTTGACAACGTGCACACAGTGATGAAGGAACCGCATCAGGACAAGTCTGGAGGTCACTTCGTTGTGTCCTCAGAAACATTTCCGCTGCGCTGGGAGTTTTTGCAGCACATGTGTCGTCAAATCAACAAATGTAAAAACAAAAGTAGAAGCTGCTGTCGAGCCTGAAGCTTCGGCACCGACACATGCTCATGCAACCTGCAACACACACACATCTCTGATGACTCACTGCATCTTGTCGACTCCAACGTGCAGGAGCCAGGAGTCAAATCACTGAGCTGCTCCGTCACACGCAGCTCAGTGTTTTGTCGGTTTTGTGTGTTTGCACGTGCGCTAGTGTCCTGGTTTTCATCACAACAGGGTTCAGAGACTAAACTTGGATCAGGTTTTGTCTTAGCTTTGAAAAACCTGGATAAACCTGGACTGTTAAAGGGATAGTTCAACATTTTGGTCACCATAATCCCTATAGTCACAGCAGTAGGTTCGTTACCTTTAATTGTCGGTGCAAGCTATTTTTAGAACGGCGGAGCAGAGCCGTGAGCTGCTCAGAGCTACGCTACGGAGGCTCATGGGATTTCTTGGTTTCCCTCATCAAACTCATCAAATACACAATCCAACAACTCCACAACGCTCTGGTGGACAAGTTGTGACCTGCACATTCACCACGCTATGAGATAATAACACAACGTTACCACACAGAGTTGTTTTAGAGGGAAATTCATGCAAAACCGCTGATGCACGTTGCCTTCAGGGACAGTTTTTCATCAACAGTCTCTGTATTTAAGATAAAACACATCACCGTCCAAGACTGCGGTCGAGCTCCGACTCTGAGCTGCAGCTGTAAAACAAGAGACAAATCTGCAAAATATTGTCAGGAGCACGAAGCAGGAAGCTCCGCTCACACACGTCTCCACTGCTGCCGTCATGACCAGACAGGATCCGTCTGTGTGACGGTGTCATCACTGCTGCTCCAGTAACACACACACCACTCTCTCCTCTCCTTTGGAAACACTTGTTAAGACTCTGATCATTTGCTTTCTGTGGTTTAGAAAACTGACTCGACTCCAGGACTGGACTCATTTCCTCAAACTTTCACTCATCATCGCTCAGACACGTGTCCTCCCGGCCGCCGCCGCCACCGCCACGCCGCGCCGTGCCAGCCTCTCACTTCAACTCACTTCAACAGTTTTCTCTGTGGTCCTTGGCTGAACATCCAGTATTTTGTTTTGTTTTTTTGGACTGCTGACCTCTTTAAATCCACGTGCGTGTGAGCTCTAAATGTGTGTGTTTTCACAGGTGTATGTGTGTGTATGGGTGTGTGTGTGCAGCCATCAGCGGGTCAGATCTTGTATAAGACCCTCAGCTTAGTGCTGCACTGCAAAAACTCCAAATATTTCCAAGATATCTGTCTTATTTCTTGTCAAAATGTCTCATTTCTACTCAAAACTAATCTCTTTCCACTTTAAATCAGACTCATCACCTAAAAATTAACTTGTTTTTAGATCATTTTCACTTGTTTCAAACTAATTTTCACTTGAAATAAGTAGAAAAATCTGCCAGTGAAAGAAAAACTTGCTCCACTATCAGATTTTTCTACTTATTTCAAGTGAAAATAAACTAAGAAGTACAAAAGTGTCTAAAAACAAGCTGCTTTTTAATGTGACGAGTCTTATTTTAAGTATAATTTGATTAGTTTTGACTAGAAATGGCATTTTGACTTGAAATAAGACAAATATTCTTGGTAAGATTTTGATTTTTTGCAGCATGTACACAAACATAGTTGTACATAAAAAAAAGTAGCTTGTTTTCAGACACTTTTTACTCATTTCAAATGAAAATAGACTTGAAAGAAGTAAAAAGTGTCTAAAAACAAGCTGTTTTTTTATGTATAACTATGTACATCTGTATAAATATACATATTTTAGGTAGAATGAGATTAGTTTTGACTAGAAATAAGACAAATATTCTTGGTAAGGTGTAGAGTTTTGCAGTGTCGGCCTCTGTTCAGCCTCCTCCAGACATCAGAGGTGTTTTGGTGCCCGGCCGCTGGTCGGGAGCCGTTAGCCGCAGGGGGAGTTGGCACCGGCGGGCGGCCCGGCCAGGGAGGGGGGTGAGAGGAGGGGGGGGTCGGAGACGCTTTAAGGACTCTAGCTGTGCTTAGTGAGAGAGCAAACATTCTCATCCTTAATCCTCCCCAAAGTAAACTTGACCACCAGCAGGTCTGGCTGCCGCGCCCCGGGACACGGGACACTGTGCACCAGACGGGATGTTAATGCTCCTTCTACTTCCTCAGATAAGTTAATGTGCTGTAATGTCTCAGACTCTGCGCTGCCTCTCAGGGCTGGGAAAGTTCACTCATCATTATTCACCCTCTGTAGACGCTGCTCTGCTTCTACTGAGGCTCAAATATCCAGACTAGGTGTGTGTTTGTGTGTGTGTTTGTGTGCCTGCAGGAAGAAACTGACACACCTGGCGACGTATGTGACATGTGTGTGTGTAGTTTCACCTCATAGTCCAGCGGTGTTGGTGCAGCAGCTCTGCAGACGATGCAGACGACCAGCAGCAGGTTTGACCGTCTGACGTCTCCGCCCCGACCAAGTCCTGTACAAGTCCTGTAAACGAAATGAAAAACATGACATTACACTTAAATTGTTGTGCGTGCTATGCTAAGTAATGCATTGCATTGTGCTTATTGTATTGCCTGAGTTGTCAATGCTTGTCATGTTGTAGTGTTGTGTGTTGGATGTTTGTACGGACAGAGTGACGATCAATTTAAAACCAACCAACCTGCATGAATTCATCCTGATATTTTCTTATAAAAGCATGTTCTGATCTAGATATGCTGTCAGGACTTCCTGTGACTTTGTGATGTCACAACAAAGCCCCGCCCCCTCACCACCACCTGGACTCACCACCTTCCAACAACTTGAAGGTTTTGTTTCTCAGAGTGTTTTATTCTGAAATCTGCTCTATTTTTTTTTTTATTGGATCACTTAGTAAACAAGTCAGTCAGCCAATCAGAAGAGACTCTCAGAGCCTCCTCTCTTCTGATTGGCTGACACCAGCCTGAGCTCCAGAGAGAAGCCGAGGGAGGAGATGGAAAACTTTAACATTTAAACATTTCACTGACTGTAAATAATGTCTGCATCACCAGACCATGCACTGTTTGTCCATCTGTTGTGTGTCTGTGTGTGCATGTTGTGTGCATGCATTATGCGTGACTGCACAGGTACAGTGTGTGTGTGTGTGTGTGTGTGTGTGGGTCACAGAGCCTATAGGCTGGCTCATTAGCCGACAGAGCCACTTGGAGTTATTTGTCCCAGTAGCTGTGCGTGAAGGGAATGTTATTCTAAAGCCTGACTGTGGAATGCACTGTTCAAACACTATAGACCTGCACACACACACACACACACACACACACACACACACACACACACACACACACACACACACACACACACACTGTACGACGTTCCCTTCACATGATGAGTGAAAACATCGCTGTGGCAACAGCACCCGCCTGGGTAAAAAAAAATCATCTCCTGCTCGTTTTCATTCACACTCGTGTTAGAAACGTACAGAGTGAAAACTAATCCACACACCGGCCTGGGAGCGTTTATCAGGAACACACACACACACACACACACAGGAGCATAAATATTCATGCACCATCATGTATACGAGTCAGAGACAGATCTGCTCAGCCTGCTGCCGCCTCCACACAGGAGGAGGAGGAGGAGGAGGAAGAGGAGGAGGAGGAGGAGGAGGAGGAGGAGGTCGTCAAACGTCTGTCAAGGAGCAGAGGATTTTTCAAGGTTTTTAAATTCTTCAGTGGAAACTTATCCAGGGAGGGAGCAGCTGGGGGGGGGGAGAGGAGGAACAAGAGGAGGGGGGGGGAGACAGGTGAGGGAGGGAGGAAGGGAGGCGGTCACCCAGGTAACAACAGGTGAAGCTACAAACTGATGCTAAATCCAGAAACGGAGAGGAGGTGAAGAGACCCGTGTGAAAACAGCTGTTTCACCTTGACAACAAGCACCATATATGGTCAGGGAAGTGGTTATTTAAACCTAAATAACTTCTATCTTTATCCTTAAAGGGATATTTCAACATTTTTGGCAAATTCTCCTGTTCCTATAGTCATAGCAGTAGGTTCATCACCTTTAATTATCGGTGCATGCTGTTTTGAGATTGGTGGGGCAGAGCCGTGAGCTGCTCAGTGAACACAATGGAGGCTCATGGGATTTCTACATCACGTACCTCATCAAACTTGATTGAGTTGAGTTGAGTTTGATGAAGGGAAACATGGAAATACTGAGCAGCTCATGTCTCTGCCCCGCCGATCTCAAAACAGCTTGCACCGATAATTAAAGGTAATGAACCTACTGCTGTGACTATAGGGATTATGGTGATAGGAGAATTTGCCAAAATGTTGAACTATCCCTTTAAAAAACCTAACCTAAAGAACCTAAACCCACCACTGCCGTGTACGTACAGTCAGTATGTTTATTACTGTAACCACGAGGACCAGGTCTGATGATGTCACAGTTTAGAAAATAATAATAATACATTTTTTTTAAAAGATATGAAAAATCAGCGACAAACGTCTGACATCATGTCGTCCTCCTTCACGGCCTCGCTGTGGATAATTAAATCTGAGTTGTTTATCTGCTCACATCATTTTAACCACTTGACTGAGGCTCATAAAGTCATTAACCGGCTCTTATTAGATTTAGACGGATTAGAGTTCACATCCTGGAGCAGCTCTGACCTCCTGCAGCTCTGACCTGCAGCGCTGCAGCGAGAACACAGCTTTAACCTGCTTTCACTCACAAACTGAACTCATGAGGTTTATTTAGCCTACATCATGTACTATTATACTTTTATATCTCTGAACCTCTTTACTTCTATCAACTGAGCTACTGTGAAGCAGAATTCAGATTGTGTGCAGCCACAGTTCACTTTGAAGTTCAAACATGTATTTACATTGATTTACAAATGCACTGATGAAGATTAAACCTGCAGCTTCACAAAAAGCAGTGTCTGTTTTCAGGTAAAAATCATCCTTTATTCACTAAATCGTATCTGGACTAAAGAAGGTCAGATGAGCTTCTCCTCCACTGAACAGCTGTTTGAACATGGACGCATCCCAGTCTAATGATGTAATATATACAACTTTTGATGCTTTTAAATACATTTCACTGATAAAACATCATCATTGAAGTATTTTCTACATTTGCTCTGTTACTTTAAGTGTGTTCTGTTAGGACGTAGTTTAGATAACGGGTCAGATCTGAAATAAAAGTCAGGTTTGAAACATCTGGTAAAGTAGAAACACTGTTATATGTCAACATATATATATATATGTACTATATCTTGCACTTATAGCTTGTCTTTCTGAACTCCAACCCTCTGATTGGCTGATTGATCGACAGTGTCAGCAGCTTCTGATCTTCACAACCTGGAACTCACTTAGAAGTAAAAAGAAGAAGAAGAAGCAGCAGCAGCAAGGCCTAAAAGCAGCCTGCAGTGACCTCCTGCCTCCTCCTGCCCCCTCCTGCCTCCTCCTGCCTCCTCCTGCCTCCTCCTGCCTCCTGCCTCCTCCCGCCTCCTCCCGCCTCCTCCCGCCTCCTCCTGCCTCCTCCTGCCTCCTCCTGCCTCCTGCCTCCTCCAGCCTCCTCCTGCCTCCTCCTGCCTCCTCCTGCCTCCTCCTGCCTCCTGCCTCCTCCAGCCTCCTCCTGCCTCCTCCTGCCTCCTGCCTCCTCCCGCCTCCTCCCGCCTCCTCCTGCCTCCTCATGCCTCCCCCTGCCTCCTCCTGCCTCCAGCCTCCGGCCCTTAAGCCTCCTCCCATGAATCTCCTCCTGTCTCCTCCTGCCTCCTCCTATCCCCCTCCTAGCCTCCTCCTGCCTCCTGATCGACAGTGTCAGCAGCCTGCCTTCACTCCTGAACTCCTAAAAAGAAGAAGAAGAAGCAGCAGCCTCCTAAAAGCAGCCTGCAGTGACCTCCTCCTCCTGCCTCCTCCTGCCTCCTCCTGCCTCCTCCAGCCTCCTCTGTCCTCCTCCTGCCTCCTCCTGCCTCCAGCCTCCTCCTGCCTCCCCCTGCCTCCTCCTGCCTCCTGCCTCCTCCTGCCTCCTGCCTCCTCCTGCCTCCTGCCTCCTCCTGCCTCCCTCCTGCCTCCTCCTGCCTCCTCCTGCCTCCTCCTGCCTCCTCCTGCCTCCTCCTGCCTCCTCCTGCCTCCTCCTGCCTCCTCCTGCCTCCCCCTGCCTCCTCCTGCCTCCTCCTGCCTCCTCCTGCCTCCTGCCTCCTCCCGCCTCCTCCTGCCTCCTCCTCCCTCCTCCTGCCTCCTCCTGCCTCCCCCTGCCTCCTCCTGCCTCCTCCTGCCTCCTCCTGCCTCCAGCCTCCTCCCGCCTCCTCCTGCCTCCCTCCTTCCCCCTCCTGCCTCCTCCTGCCTCCTCCTGCCTCCTCCTGCCCCCTCCTGCCTCCTCCTGCCTCCTCCTGCCTCCTCCTGCCTCCCTCCTGCCTCCTCCTGCCTCCTCCTGCCTCCTCCTGTCTCCTCCTGCCTCCTCCTGTCTCCTCCTGCCCCCTCCTGTCTCCTCCAGCCTCCTCCTGCCTCCTCCTGCCTCCTCCTGCCTCCAGCCTCAGACCAGACAACGCTGTGTGGGAGTGAAAGGAGACAGGAGACATCTTATCATGGTGGACGTCCAACTCTCTGCAACACACAGGTCTCTTATCTTTATTTACTTATTTATTTTCCACAACCTGGAGCTGAACCACAAATATTCCTGGAGAGGAATCTGCAGCGCTGCAGTAAAACTCACTCTCTCTCACACTCACTCACTAGTTTCTGAAGAGACCTGGTCCTCTGACCCGGGCCGTCTCTGCTCGGCTCAGCGAGGGTTTCTCCTGCTCCGATGCCCGTGAGTCGTGACCTGCTGCAGAGCTTTTACCTCTCCTCCCTCAAACAGAAGCATTCATGGTTTGGTTGTTATTAAACCCACAGGACAGAGAGCGACTTATCCTCCTCTTGGTGCGAAGGCCACAGAGGAGCAGCTCATAGAAAGCACTGGATGGTTTATTCATTTGTCTGCTGGTGAAAACAGGAGACAAACATGCTGCACCAGTGTGTGTGTGTGTGTGTGTGTGTCTCTGAATTCAGGTTAATCCCCTCACTGTGGTTTTTGTTACAGGGCTGAAGATTTTGGCTAAAAGAAGCCGTGAGTCCATAATTAGCTCTGGCATGTAGCACCACATGACTTTAGGAAATCATTCAATTATAACATTTTTCAACAGTTTTTTTTCTTAAACAGTTGTTAAACATCATTTATTTATATGATAGAGTTGAAATGTTGAGCTTGATGACGTCGATCTAACAATAAAAACTGGAAGTTTGTTCTTCTAAAGACTTGAGTGATGTCATTTCCTCAGAGCTGAAGATGTTGGACTGAACCATTATTTTTAAAACAGGGGAATTCGTATGTTGTTATGGAGTTGAACAAAACTCAACAACATGATATAATATTGCTTTTTTTCAGGTTTTTATATTGTTTAGGTTAAAGTAGTCAGAACTAAAAAAGTTTTAAATTCAATGAAAGTGTTACTGGGACTTTAGGCCCTCCTCCAGAGAAGAACTAAACCCACTAAACACAGTTCTAAGAAGATTTCTATTGTTTTGTGTGTTTAATAATCCAAAGACACATGGATCCATTAATTTATGGCCTTAATATACAAAAATAAAGTTTTACTTAATTGAAAATATTTGAGGCAAACCTGAGGGACACAACATGCACTAAATTCAGAGAATCACCCCCGTGTGTGTGTCTGTGTGTGTTCAGATCTCAAGTGTAACACAAACAACAGGAAGTTGGCCTATAGTTGTTGCCAAGTTTCTTATCAACATTTTGTAGCTGAAAATGTTCCAACTTTGACTTTTTCTCAGAGTCAGATCTGAACAGAGACATGATGCACATGTTCACATCCAGTGACTCACCTTGTCTGCTTTGTCTGGTCCAGGTCCAGGTCCAGGTCCACAGGTCCAGGTCCAGGTCTAATAGTCCATGGAGAGAGATGCTGCTGTTGTCTTCTAGTTTTCTTCAGTTTCATGGTGCTCATTTTTCAAACTAAGAGCAGGTTACATCACCTAGGCTACTTGTAGCTCTAAGCTGAAGCTGAGTTCAGTCTTCATTTGTTTGTAAAGTTTTCTTCAGTTCCAGATGTTTCAGCCAGTTGTTGTTGTTGTTGTTGTTGTTGTTGTTGTTGTTCGTGTTTCTGCTGCGGCTCCAACTGATTCAGAAACGTTTCACGGTTTTTTAAATATTACAACAGACTAACAAACATTTAGCTGAACCTGCTGCAGCTTCTTCTTCTTCTTCTTCTTCTTCTTCTTCTTCTTCTTCTTCGTGTGTTTGTTGGTTGCAAACCGTTAGAAGCTGCACCGCCCCCTGCTGTTGGGAGTGTGTAGTGTAGCCCCCAAATGCTGGTTCTGGTCCCGGACTCCCGGCTCTGTTGTTCCCAGTTACGATTTTGGATCCGTTCCCGCCCGGTCTCGATACCAGTTCTAGTTGCAATGCTGGTTCCGGTTCGGACTCCGGTTCTGTTCCCGGTTCCGTTCCCGGTGCTGGTTCCGTTTCTGGTCTTGGTCCCGGTTCTGGTCCCGGTTCCGGTTCCGGAACCGATTCCGGTTCTGGTCTCGATTCCGGTTCTGGTGCCGGTTCCGGTTCTGGTTCTGGTTCCGGTTCCGGTTCTGGTTCTGGTACCGGTTCCGGTTCTGGTCCCGGTTCCGATCCCGGTTCTGGTTCTGGTTCTGGTCCCGGTTCCGGTTCTGATTCTGGTCCCGGTACCGGTTCCGGTTCTGGTCCCGGTCCCGGTCCCGGTTCTGGTTCTGGACCCGGTCCCGATTCCGGTTCTGGTCCTGGTTCTGGTACCGGTTCTGGTACCGGTACCGGTACCGATTCCGGTTCTGGTCCCGGTTCCGGTTCTGGTCCTGGTTCCGGTCCCGGTTCTGGTTCTGGTCCCGGTCCCGGTAGCCTACCGGTACCGGTTCCGATTTCTGTTCCCGGTTCCGGTTCTGGTCCTGGTTCTGATTCCGGTGCCGGTTCCGGTTCTGGTCCCGGTTCTGATTCTGATCTCGGTTCCGATTCTGTTTCCAATCCTAAATCCCCTAGGTCCCGCTCCCGGTTTCGGTTCCTGTAGGCTACTGGTCCCAGTCCCTGTCCCAGTTCCGGTTGTGATCTTGGTTCTGATTCGATCCTGGTCCCGGTCCTTCTATATTAACTGGGCCTATAGTTCTATGTATAAACAGACCTTCTTGTTTATAAATGAGACCCAGGTTCATGTTTGTATTTTAAACATGTGCAGCCATCCATCACCATGGTTACCTGATACTGGTTTAGGTTTAGTTGCAGGTCACGATGACATCATCATTTGGACGCAGGTTAAGGTTCACAGTGGTTCATTCCTAAATATTCAAGTCGGTGCCAACGCGGTGGAAATCATCTTTATTTACAGTCTGTAATCAGTGGTGTTGCACGTGGCTGGTCCTGAGCTATGTAGACCTGCAGACTGCTGGTCCAGACCTGCAGACTGCTGGTCCAGACCTGGTCCAGACCTGGTCCAGACCTGCAGACTGTCCATGCACCAGCGTAAACCAGGAATCTCATCAAAAAAAAAAAAAAAAAAAACACTGTCAAGGCTAAAAGTCTTGGGAAATCAAAATTGCTTGTTATAATAATAACAATAATAAAACAAACACGATTAGATGAGGCGGAGCAGAGAAAGCACAAAGACGAGCTGATAGAGTAATTTATCCAAACAACCAGAGAGAGGGACATTTCCTCCTAAATTACTAATAATCCAAAGCGACTCGACACATTTACAGGCTTATTAAAGATGCCTATCAAAGCGTGATTGACGTCCCAATCCAAGGAAAACATCCGCTGCTCCGGCTCCGGATCTTGATCTGGATCTGGTCTAAGATCTAGGTCTGAGTGCGGCGGCCTACGCTGCAGCGGAGCCAGATTTCATTATCATCCTCATCTGGGCTCTATTATATATCAGCTATTTCCTTCCGCACAGGCATGGGATTTCTATTTTGATATGCGCTCGGATTTTTTAGAAAAGCTGAGCCGCGTATATATTTATATATGAATATATGTGTGTGTGTGTGCTTTTGTGTGTGTGTGCTTTTGTGTGTGTATCTATGTGGTTTATATTCAAGGTTAATAGTCCCCGTGCTCTCCCTCCTATCGTGGACGTCTGCTAGTCATTATCCGGCCTGCAGGCTGCAGTGGAACCAACAACAAGCCTCCGGAGGACAGAAACAGCAACATATGGCTGATTTGCACATATTTAATGCTGCATATATCCCATATTTCTCATCGCCTATGGCTACGCACTGGATGTTTGACCTCCATTCATTTCTTTGTGTTGTAGATTGAATTCTCACTGTTTTCTTTTCGCGGTGTCCTGGTCCTGTTGGGATGACTCACTCACTCACTCACTCACTCTCTGACCGTCCATGTGGGAATCATTACAGTCTCAACATATGTTAAAATCAGTAGCTCTGCACCATGATGATGATGATGATGATGATGATGATGAGGATGATGACGGAGAAGAGGAATCATTTCCAGTTTGTAACGTGGCTGATGCATCAGATCAGTGGGTGACGTCTATAAGGAGCCTCCTGTTATTGTTCCTCGGCGTTCCTTCACACATTCCCAGGGTTAAAAACATTAGCATAGCAGTTACTAGACTTCACATGGAGGTGATTTTGGAGTGTGTGTGTATGTGTGTGTGTGTGTGTTTTGAGGGGGGGGTTACAGTACAGTGTGCTTCTTTTTTTTCTTTTTTCTTTATTCCAAACTAATGTGATGCAGGAATGTGCTTTGTCCTGCTGAGTTTGTGGATGCAGCTCGTTGCAGTCGGCCCCACCCTCACCACCCTCACCACACACACACACACACACATAGACACACACACACACAACGCACAGGACTGAATCACTGTGTAGCTGCTGCTGAGTTCACTGTAGTTTCCCTCTGGCTGATCTTTAACATGAAGCTCAGTGTCCAACACAGTCGTTGTATTTTACTGTAATATTCTACTCCTATGCTGCACCATACTCATGTGTCACCTTTAATATCAAGTCAAACCTGCAATAATTGGACATAAAGTTCATATTAAATTGTTTTTCAGTGTATTTTTTCATGTATATTTGCATTTCCGGTGATCCAGTCATATTGCCTGAAGTTATTAGTGGTCTTTGGCTCCTGCAATACTGTGAATTTTCATTATCTCTTATCTTATCTTGAGCATATTTAATCCACCTCACCTGTTGATTTTCTGTTGCATTGTTCAGAGGTTTTGCTCCCACACCAAGTCTCTGACCTTAGGAATAATGACCAATAATATAATGTGTTATATAAAGTTTTTTAAAACTCCTCAGGCCAAAGTCAAGTCTGAAGAAAAGTGTAAATCTTCTATTGAACTGGCTTTCATTGTCCAACTCCCACAGTAGGCTACCATAAAATACACACATAACACAATGACCTATTAAAAACACACAATATGTAACATTTAATAGTGCATCGCAGCAGCGAGGTGAGACAGAAAGAGTCCAAACGAAGTCTTGAAGGTTTTGTTTTATTTTTAAAAGGCAGCTTTTTAGGATCTGACTCCAATGAGAAATAAAAAACAAACTCTATGTTTTTCTAAAAACTCTGTTCAACCAACGACAGCATGAGCAAGACATCATGTTCAGGCTGCAGCCGTGCAGATCGAACTCCCCCCTCCTCCCTCAGTTCAGGTTGAAGTCTCAGGTTCACCCTTAAACAAGCCTCCCTCCCTCCATGATTTATCTGCTCTGCTCCACAGAACAAGCAGGACCTGAACGTCCCACATGTTAGGGTCATTAGCTGGGAAGCTGCGCCATGTGGGGATTGACTCATGGTCTGTCCTCCCACACCGCAGGCCCACTATGATGTTTCACCCCAATGAAAGGCTCCCTATTGACATGATGAATGGGCCTGGAGCTCGGCCTCGCGCTCGCAGCCGCAGCTCAGGCGGATCGAGTCGGGTCGGGGGGCCGGTCGGGTCCGGGTCCTAGCTGAGTTTACACATGGACATAATCATCCTAATACACAGCTGTACACATCAGTGGGCTAACACACTTACAGGCTACTTAGCTGAGCAAACTTTACTAAAGAATCTATTCACATGTGTCAATGGGCGGCGTTGTCGGCCACAGAGGTTTATTCAACTGAAAGCTTCTCACACTGCCCTCAGCAAAAAGTGGTATGCTTCATTTTGTTATGAGTATAAGTATAATAGCAAGTATACTATGGACCATGTACTTACTAGAAAGTATACTAATTTACTTCTTCAGACTAAATTGGAACATTTTAAGTTTATAAAAGTACACTTTCAAGTATACAACAAGTACACTAATCTATATACTCCTAAGTATATACTTCTAGTCAACATTTTATCTTATTGAAGTATACTTTATAAGGTCATTTAAGTTTACAAAAGTACACTTTCAAGTATACAACAAGTACACTCATCTATATACTCCTAAGTATGTACTTCTAGGCCACATTTTAGTTTATTGAAGTATACTTTATGAGGTCATTTTAAGTTTACAAAAGTACACTTTCAAGTATACAACAAGTACTCATCTATATACTCCTAAGTATGTACTTCTAGGCCACATTTTAGTTTATTGAAGTATACTTTATAAGGTCATTTTAAGTTTACAAAAGTACACTTTCAAGTATACAACAAGTACACTCATCTATATACTCCTAAGTATGTACTTCTAGGCCACATTTTAGTTTATTGAAGTATACTTTATAAGGTCATTTTAAGTTTACAAAAGTACACTTTCAAGTATACAACAAGTACTCATCTATATACGCCTAAGTATGTACTTCTAGGCCACATTTGAGCTTATTGAAGTATACTTTATAAGGTCATTTAAGTTTCCAAAAGTACACTTTCAAGTATACTGCCTCAGTTTTAGTATAAAATGAGTAGCCTGTAGTACATTTTAATGAACTATTTTTTGGGTGATGAAGATCCAGCGGGTTTAAAGATCGTTTTTGTGCATTCGAAAGTTCTAGAAAAGGACAAATAATGAGTTTAAGATGTAGAAAATGTGGCAATATGAAGGTTTGTCTATTAGCTAAGAGGACGTTTATTAAGCAATCTGGTGCAGACGTCTGACTCACTGCTCACATTCTGTAGTCATTAATCAATTTAAATTGTTATAACCAGTGGAGGTTAGCGGAGTAGCTGACTCACGCACTAACTCAAACTATATTTATTAAATATTATCCTCTGCTTGACTGTCCAAGAGAAACAAATAGTCCAGCACAGGATTTTGACCTGACTGAACTTAGTCAAAGAGCAAAAAGAACAGCAGGATCACATCACTTCATAAACACATGGTTAAAGTTGATATTACATAACCCAAATCACCATTTAAAAACTCTCATCGTGGCTCCAAAACATTCAACTTATCATCATAACTGTTGTTAAAGATTAAAATCAACAATTTCTTATATAATGGGTCAGAATAAAAGGCTATAAATCAAAATTTAAACCCAATAAAGCTGTAGTTCCTCTCCTGACCACTAGAGTCTCTTGACCGTTAAAATGTCCTTTAAAGGGAAACTATGGAAGTCCAGTAGCTTTTTCACTCTTACCTAACAAGGTCGAACATTTCCCCACAGAAATGTTGAAGCTGTTATTGCCATTTCTAAGGTATCTCTGTCCACAAGGGAATCTGTCCACCTGTCTGTGTGCATTTGTGTGGCATTTGCAGGCTGTTAATTACTTAATAATGTCAAAAAATAACAATGAATTGCATAGTAATGTCTACAAACAGCTTAGAACATGCGGAACATGCGCTTCAACTGGGAGCAGCAAAGTCTGGTAGCTCTGAGTTTTTGAGTTTTTACTCAACATTTTGCTTTATTTTTGTTGTGTTTTTGTCATCTACTGATGGATGCTTCTATGGAGAGAAGAGATTCTTCAGAGATGAGCTTTTTTCATTGAAAATGGACAGATCTGGAGGACACCGTCCTGTCCCAGAAGAGATGAAGAGGTGCTTTTGTGGTGGTTGTTGTGCTGCTGCTGCTGCTGCTGCTGCTGCTGCTGCTGCTGCTGCTGCTGCTGCTGCTGCTGCTGGTGCAAAGTTAAAGGCTTGGAGGTGGAGATGTCCAGTCCTTCCTGAGGTCAGTCATCATTGGAAATATCAACTCTCTGCCCAACAAGAGTGATGAAGAGCTGGAGATATTGGTGAAGACCCAGAAAGTAGACATTTATTTTATTTTTTCAAATCATAACAACACTTGTGTACATCCCACCCAATGGCAACTGCTTAAGTTCCATCTGAAGTTCTCCATGAAGTTGTTGCTAGGATACAGACTAAACATCCTGAGGCACTAGAGCACTGAAGAAGGAGGAGGCCTGGATCATCCACTTCATGGCACCTTGACTGACTAGGAAAGCAGCGGTGGTGGACGGCTCCTCTCTCCTTGCTGCAAGATGGAGGAATATAGTCGTGGGGCAGATCAGCAAAATGATTTGGCCCCTCCACCAATGATCCTGATCCACCCAGCTGCCCCTTCACCATCGCTCCTGCTCCATCCAGCGGTCCTGCTGCATCCGGTGACCTTTCTCCACCTGACGGTTCCTCCTCCATCCAAACGTCCTGCTCCATCCCGTGGCCCTGCTCCACCTGGCGGTTCCTGCTCCACCTGGCGGTTCCTGCTCAATCCAGAGGCCCTGCTCCATCTTTCTTTCTTATTTATTTTTTATTTTTTATTTTTTTTTGTGTGTGTGTGTGTGTGTGTGTGTGTGTGTGTGTGTGTGTGTGTGTGTGTGTGTGTGTGTGTGTGTGTGTGTCATTGCCGTATAAGCTACTGGACTAATTTGAATTTCCCTCCTTGGGATGAATAAAGTATTCTCTACTCTACTCTACTCTACTCTAGAAATATTCATAGTAATGTTATGTTTTTCATAAAGGCAATAGATTACATGTGATTTTGAATTTTTGGGGGAAAGTCCAGAATTTTTCTCCAAGTACTGTAAATGACCGATATTTCTGGGCTATTTCTATAAGGTTCAACGTTCAATGTGTCTTTATTATATCACCAATGGGGCAGTTTGTTGTGCAGCCAGCAGAGGAAGAAGAACTACATCATACATACATAGAATCAGGCTTGGGGAGTAACGGACTACCTACATGTAATGGAAAAAAAATAAAAGTACAGGAAAAAAAACATGTGATCAGATTACCGGTACATTTGATAAAAACGGTTACTTGGCTGATTACTTCACGTTTTTAAAATCATACGCACGGTATCTGTGGCTGAGGCTACGCACACTACGCTGTCTCATTACGTAACTCTACTACGTATGAGCAGCACGTACGTTCACGTTGCTTTCGTGAATTGTAAACAAACAGATAGTCCCTCAGTTTTAGCGTCCAGCAGTTTAGCAGCTAATTCAACAGCAGTGATGGATAACTGTACTGGAGAGGATCAACACCTTAACGAGCTTCATTTGAGGAATAAACGGCGGCTTCTACCTGACGGAGACCGACGGCTGAGCTACGGTAACGTTAGCTAACAGTTAGCAGCTTTTACCCACTTTCTCTCTCTCCCTCCCTCTCTTTCTTACACACGCACGCGCGCACACACACATTGTCTGTCACATCTGTTGTAAACCTTGTAATAACTTGTTGAGTACAGTTAACATTATTGTTGCTTCGGTTTGAGTGTGGATTAGTTGCTAATGGTTTGTTGTGTAGCTAATGTGAGCGGTGGTTCCTGATCCTGATCCTGTGACGAGTTGGGTTTTAATAACAGCTGATCTGTGTCGCTACTGCAGATGGCGTGGGTTGTGATGAGAAGGTGTTGCAATGCACACATTTTAATACTCATCTGATAATTTACAATTGAGAGTTTATCCATTTTATTTTATTTTGACATACCGGATGCTCGGTGCGTTTCATTTCCTGTTTCCTGAGTGATCAGTCCACATCATGGATCTATCATAAGAATAACATGATACATCCATGGTCTATGGATTGATGCGTGATGGCTGCGTTACCTAATTTGCATATGTTTAGTATTAAAGTAACACAGTAAAGTAACCCTCCGAACCCTGCATACAATCATAATGAAAACTCACCCAACAGGGGACATAATAAATACAACATAGCACACATGATACAATAAAATAAAAGGCAGCATAAGGATTAAAAGAAGAGCTATAGTTAAAAGACTCACGTGATAGTGTTTCTAACCAATCAATCGTTATTTCTTGGTGAAATTTCTCAACATTATGAAATTGACTGTTTATTTCTAGACTATGATGCAATCAGTTGTTATGTCTTAGCTGTTTCTTGACATAGCGGTCTGTAAATCAAAGAGTTACGTGAAAGGGTTCGTATTTGCAATTTTGTGTCGTTATTAATTAGGGGTTATCAGTGAGTGTGATGTCAGACAGGCTGCTAGAGTGGTGCAGGTGAGGTGAAAACATGCTGTGTGGGTCATGCCATAGACTTCACACCAGGAGGTCGGGGTTCAAATCCTGTATGGTATGAAAAGGGGGGAAAGGGCAGTTTTTTTTGGCCTGCGTGGCCCGAGGCTCGGACCACATTGACCATTCATAATCGCTCCTGGGGGCCCCCTAGTGGTCTCGGGGCCGTCAGCAGGTGCTTAGCCTCGGGCTTCAGAAACCTGAGAGTGTCTGACATGATGTTGCATCGATCAGGGTTGGATTTAATAATAATCCTGAGGCCAGCTCAGCTTCAGCCTCTCTCTCTGTGATGAAAACAGCTGTGAGTGTTTTCCATCTGACCCGGTATGTTACATTTTTCTTTTTTTTTTAGGACTTTCAGGTATTTCTCGTTGCTTATGGCCTCGTTTCTCTTTCTCCCTCCAGAGTCCTACAACGTGAAGTGTTAAAAAAAAACCCACAGGAACAGCACAATAAATCAGTGCTGGGTTTTTACTCTCTGCTGTTTGCACAAGGTGTTCACAACAGGAGTGTGGACGCCGGGGTCTCTGCTCTCAGCAAAAACACACTTGTGGTTGTGGCTGGTTGATATTAGGCTCCACACCCAGGAGCCAGAAACACACACACACACACACACACACACACACACACACACACACACACACACATATAGACATAGCATACATGCACGTTCACATACTTTGAAAGCTGCTCAGTGTTGAACTCGGATTCTGCTGAAGAGGGGAAAAAAACCAGTCGCACACATTAAATAGAGGAAACAGAACAATGGAGGGAGGCTGCAAGTGACAGCATGAGACCAAAGATCATGAGCTAAAGAGAAAATCATTCCCCTCGGCTCTGCTCGCTGTCTGACTCACATCAACCCACTTAAGTCAAATAGTTTCTGTGTTCCAGTCGTGCTGAGCTCCACTAAAACGTGACAGATGAGAATCATTAGGTTATTTTGGTCACATGTTTGCACCGCCCTTTTTTTTTTCTTTTTTTTTTCTGAGCAGGTCGGTCGGTCGGTCGGTCTTCTCTTTTCAACTCCGTCCAAGGCTTAAAAATAATGTTCATGGGTGGAAATGGTCAAGGAGTCTGCTGCTCATGAAGCTTCTGAGGCGTCTGAGGCATGCTGGGAAATAACAGCAGACACCAATTAGAGGACATTTCCTGATCTCTATAATCAGCCGTTTAAATCCCCCTAGATGTTTGCGTTAAAGCTCCATACAGTATAAAGGTAGATGTTTGTGTTAAAGCTCCATACGGTATAAAGGTAGATGTTTGTGTTAAAGCTCCATACGGTATAAAGGTAGATGTTAGTGTTAAAGCTCCATACGGTATAAAGGTAGATGTTTGTGTTAAAGCTCCATACGGTATAAAGGTAGATGTTTATATTAAAGCTCCATACGGTATAAAGGTAGATGTTTGTGTTAAAGCTCCATACGGTATAAAGGTAGATGTTTGCGTTAAAGCTCCATACGGTATAAAGGTAGATGTTTGTGTTAAAGCTCCATACAGTATAAAGGTAGATGTTTGTGTTAAAGCTCCATACAGTATAAAGGTAGATGTCCATGTGTAGTGTGATTATAAAGCAGCTCTAGGTTCTATATTAATACTGTGAAAGTATCAAAGCCTCAGTCCACAGAGAAATGCACACAGCCTGTATTCAGAAACTGAGCCTTAAAACCAGCCGTCAGGACTTCCTGTCACTTTGTGATGTCACAACAAAGCCCCACCCCCTCACCACCTGGACCCACCATCCAACACTTTATTGCAGGATTTGGTTTCTCTGAGTGTTTTATTCTGAAATCTGCTCTATTTTTATTGGGTCACTCTGAAAACAGTCAGCCAATCAGAAGAGAGGCTCAGATCTTCCTTCTCTCTTCTGATTGGCTGACACCGACTTGTTGTTACTAGAGCTCCAGAGAGAAGCTGAGAGAAGAGGAGATGGTTTTTATGGCTCGAAACATAAAAATAAAACATAAAGGAGAAAGAAAATCTGGAGCTTTAAAGTTTTTCATGAACAATAACTCATGTTAGATATTTCTTGTATCTTTGTGTCGAACCTGTTTTGCACGTAAAGCGATTTGTCTGCATGCAAAGCCCTCGTGCACCATAGTTTCCCTCTCACTGACCTGTCATCGGGCTGATGAAACAGAGGCAGAGTTCAGAGGTCACGGGGTCGAGGTCAAAGGTCACCGTGTTTATGAACGCTACCCCGGGGACTGAACGTGCTGCGTCAACAACAAACTTCATTGGGGTCAGGATGTGACGGCGGAGTGAGACAGAGCTGCTTCAAACAGCAGAGCCCATCGACGCAGCTGATGTCGGATCAGCTGAGGAGCTCGACGATTGACATGTTTCTGTTTCTGTAAGGTGACGACATGTCGGGAGGGAAGAAACTCTGCGAGGTGTGGCTCCACATCCGCTGAACCCTCATCATTAAATTCGGGGATGTAGCCGGCTGCCATTCCTCCACACACCCTCGCTGCTTTATGGGACATCTGAGAGTTCTCACGAAACATCTCAGCTCGGCCTGACAGCTCCAGACGTGTGTTACACCGCTCATGAAAAGTCTTTGAACGCAACATGTGAGATGCAGATGGTTGGATGTCAGACTCTGTGAGGAGTTGGACTTTAACAGGACGAGGGTGGTGCAGGGAAAACGTTGCCAGAACGTCTCTTTCTAAAACAATAATCCTGCTGTTTCATACTGAGCTGAGCTCGAAGCCAGAGCTGCATCGTGCCAATACCACACGGGCTGACGGGTGTCAATCAACCCACAGCTGTATGTAGGTTATACCACGAGACGAAGGGTTAATGCTCTGCTGCATGTGTCTCTTCTAAGATCTTCCTGGAGTCGTCTCGCCTCCGTTTGCAGTTTCTTAATTTTTTCCAGCTGTTAAGTTTCTCCACCATTTCCTTCGTGCCGTGCGCTGCGGGACGACTGTGCCCACCAGAAGACATACTTTGGTTTTGTCGGTTTTCCAGTGTTCACACGTACTCAACAGCGTGCACCACCACCACCACCGCCATCGCCGCCGCCGCTGCTGCAGCCTCGGAGCTCTGTGACCTGCTGTGACCAAACTCACGTTGAGGAACTGCAGAAGACGAGTGATTATCACCATCATCATTAGCTTGGATGGAGAGGATCCTGGGTGATGCTGCAGCTCTGCATCGGTTGCACATGTGGAATGACACATGAGCCAGATGTTTAAACCTCGTGCATCTGCTCCTCTCGTGCTTTGGTGTAAACGACCGCTGGTGTGAGTCCACTGTGGTTCGTCTGAAGGTATAAAACAAAGGTTCTGCAATAAACAAGCGTCCAGGATCCCACCACAGGCTGGCAGAGCTGGGAATGATTTGCACCGTGGCTCATGCGGAGCGATGATTCAGGCCTGTTGAGGCCGTGGGCAGCGGGAGGACGGAGGACGGAGGACGGAGTGTAATTAAAGAGTAAATTACAGAGACTTCTGTACATTGAGAACTCATTCAGTCAGTGAGGTCAACACAACCAGGCACCAGCTCGTCCAAACAGCAGCACGGCCTCTGTGTCTCCCCTCTGACTCTTAAAGGGATAGTTCAACATTTTGGCAAATTGGTCCATCACCATAATCCCTATAGTCATAGCAGTATGTTTGTTTCCTTTAATTGTCGGTGCAAGCTATTTTTAGAACGGCAGAGCAGAGCCGTCAGCTGCTCAGAGCTACGCTACGGAGGCTCATGGGATTTCTTGGTTCCCCTCATCAAACTCATCAAATACACAATCCGACAACTCCACAAACCAAGAAATCCCATGAGCCTCCAGAGTTGTTTTAGAGGGAAATTCATGCAAAACCGCTGATAAGCACGACTTGTCCACCAGAGCGTTGTGGAGTTGTTGGATTGTGTATTTGATGAGTTTGATGAGGGAAACCAAGAAATCCCATGAGCCTCCGTAGCTTAGCTCTGAGCAGCTCACGGCTCTGCTCCGCCGTTCTAAAAATAGCTTGCATAAACATTCACATATTAGAATTGATGTAGGACGATAACGATTAGACCATCCTGCATCAGGCAGCAATAGTAAAGTGCAAACGGCGAAGATGGTGCAAAATCCTGGTCCAGTCCCGTCCTGTCCTGCAGCTGCTCTTCAATCTGCTGACATCAGGAGGACGACAGGATGCTGGGACGAGGCCTGTGAACGAGTCCCAGTGATGGTGTGAAGAGAAACAGACGTCTCCATGTTCCTGCTGTAAATAGCTGCTAATTATTGTTTTTCTTAATCACACAAAGAAACTGAAGTCGCTGCTTCACAGTCTGAGACTTTTAATTATTCTAACATTGTCTTTTGTTTTGTTTTGTTTTTAGCATCTCTTTCCCAAAGTCTGGCCGGGAATGTTTATCATTCCCAGCTGTGTCAAATCCATCTGCATCCCATCACTTGAAGCACGACTGTCTCATTACATAAGATGTTCTGTGCAGACACATAGATGTGGCAGCAGCATCGATCCTCTTTGACATGAATTAGCAGCTCTCCATGCTGCTGACCGGCCGGCCGACTCTGCAGCGCTTTGCCTTCACAGTGAGAGTGGATGTGGCTCCGACCGAGCGGTTTGCTTTTCTTTACTTAGGTCTTAATTACAAGCCAAACTGGGAAACTTTTCTTAGAGGAAATGGAAAGAGGCTAAAAGAGCCGTCATAAAAGCAGCAAAAAAGACAGTCAGTGCAATTATGTGATTCTGGCAATAAACATGCTGTTTCTCACTATAAACAGTCAGAGGGACAGAAAATGGATGGTCAGGTCAAACCTCTCTGAGCTTTAAGTATACACCACCAGCTCTGCAGGCCAACCCCCCCCCCCCCCCTTCTGCACTGAGACTCTGCAAAACCAAAAATAAGAAGCAGCCCTCTGGAGGTATAGATGGGAAAATGTGGTCCACTTGGAGGACATGATGGTGGAGAGGGATGGGGTTTGGGGGCGTTTCCCTGTTGGCTTAAAAAGGAGGAACTTGACACTGAGTCTGATTATGGTCATTTCTCTTCCCGGTCTGACGGCCAGCAGGGGGGCGAGGCGCGGGACTTTCTCTCAATCCACTTTTATTCGACCCACTTTTTGAAACATAAAAACCACCGCAGAGCGTGAGGACACAGAGCTTTTGGTACAAAGGTATTTTCTAGTGTAAAAGGGGGGAGTTTGCAGCACCAGCAGACTGAACTGGCAACCCGTCAGCCTCGGGGCAAGTCCTGCTGCCATCGCGTCGCCAGGAGTCCGGAGGCTGAGGTTTAAGTGTGGACATTTCTGGGAAAACCTCCAAAAGCGGACTTTTTTTTTTGCCAAGGAAGGCGAACCTGGGAAGAACTAGAAGAGGAGGAGGAGGAGGAGGAGGAGGAAGAGGAGGCGCGTTTTCCTGCCCAGAGTCAGCGCAGGTTCCACAGAGGTTCACACTCTGATCTGCTGCGATCACACGGGAGGTTTGGTTTCTCCTCCTGCTCGCACAAGAAGATCGACTCCGAGCAAAGAAGAAGAAGAATGCACGAGGACTGACCCGGAGCAGTGAAGAAGAAGTCTGGTCTGGTCTGATCTGGAGATGTGACGTGGTTTCCAAACTTTTTCGCCTTCAGACTTCATTCATTTAGTCCAGAGCTTAAGGAGGAATCAGCGGGGAAGTTTCTGGATGCAGAGATGAATGATCTGTGCTCATCTGATGGGATTATACACCTGAACACGGAAGTGCTGCTGAGATGAAGCTCTGGATTTAACCACAAACTTCTTCTTTTCTCCACCGTGTGCGTGACTGTGAGTGTGTGAGAGATAAAGAGCGCGCAGTGAAGTGGATCCGAGCAGCAGCAGAAGGCATGGAGTGAGAGAGAGAGAGAGAGAGAGAGAGAGAGCTCCCTGTCAGACCAGCCTGGTGCATGTGTTTTGTATGTGTGAGTGTATGTGTGTGCACGCTGTTCGCATTCATCTGGAATTAATCGATTATCGACCTCAAATGCGCTAAAGACGCGCAAGGACCTCGGTTCCACCACTGGATCTCTGTAGTGTTGATCCCAGTTTACCCGACACCACCTCTGCAGGATGATGAGGGCTGCTGTGCTCGGCGTCGCGCTCCTGTACCTGCTGACCTGGACTGGAGAAGCCGACAAACAGACTCAGACTCAGCATGCCAAGCGTGTTGCACCGCTGCACCGACGCGTAAGACTTGGACATGTCCAGAGCGCATCCAGCAACAGGGAGCGCGTCTTCGGACGTTTGCGCCCCGGGTTCAGTTCGGCGATTTCTGTCCACAGCCCCACGGGCGCTACGGAGGAGCAGGAGGAGGAGGTTCAGGCCGATGAGGGAGTCCCAGCTGCCGCCAGGAGAACTGGAGCACGTCCGCTACTGAGGAGGGTCATGCAGCAGGACGAGGGCGCGCCGGCGGGGGGCAGAGCCAGGGTGGCCAGGATGCCCAGCAGCGCAGGGTCACCCAACCTGCTGGCCAGTTTCGCGGGGAAGAACCGAGTGTTGGTGATCTCGGCTCCTCACGACTCGGACGGGTACTACCGGCTCATGATGTCCCTCCTGAAGCCGGACGTGTACTGCGAGCTGGCCGAGAGGCACGTGCACCAGATCGTCATGTTCCACCAGGAGGGAGAGATGGGGGGCAAGGTGAGGAGGATCACCACGGAGGGGAAGGTGATGGAGGAGCCGCTGGACACAGCTCTCATCCCCAGACTCATGAGCTTCCTCAAGCTGGAGAAAGGTGAGTGAGGAAGAGGAGGAACAGCATCTGGATGCAAACATCTCTCCTATCTGTGCACCCAGGGGCGTTTCTAGACACTCTGGAGGCCCCGGGCAAGAGGTAACTTGGGGGCCCCCAGCCCCAACCCGGGACCACAAACATTAAGGGTTAATGAATCCAAAAATCCAGAAACTATTAATGGTTTAAATAACGGCTTAAATTGTATGATATTACATTTATACATCTTTTCGGACTTTTTTTCCCTAATGTTTTGCGTCCAAGTCACGTGCCTCTTAAGTTTACGGCCATGGGAACAAAAAACAGTAAATATTTCTACAAGTTTTAGTGGAAAAATCAATATTTTGAGGTAGTTTCTCCATACAAAGGCCATTTGATTACATTTCTAGCGAGAAATATATAATTTATTTTCATAATATTCGCTCAGTGAATGTACATAATCATTCACTTGCTTGTTGTTTTTTCACATCTAGCCAGAATAATTCAAGTGTGGTTACATTTTTATATATGATACTGGGTTGATTATGCATGACAACATTCGATGCAGATTTTTCTACTTATTTCAAGTGAAAATTAGCTTGAAACAAATGAATGTTATATAAAAACAAATTCATTTTTAGGTGAAGAGTCTTATTTTAAGTGAAAAGAGTTTAGTTTTGACTAGAAATGAGAAATTTTAACAAGAAATAAGACAAAAATTCTTGGACAGATTTTGAGTTTTTGCAGTGTAAGACCCCGACTAATACTCATAGTAATGCTGCATTGGGTATAAAAACAAAGTAGGATAAATAAAAAAAATGATAGTCAAAGAAAAAAGAGTGGAAAAGTCAGGGGCCCACTTTAGTGTTCTTTCAGGGGCCCCAGAATTCCTAGCAACGGCCCTGCAGGGCCCTGTAGGCAATTGCCTGGGCTGCCTGTCCTGTTGTAACGCCTCTGTTTGCACCTTCACCTGATCTGACCTGTGATGTGATGTGGTGTGCTGACCTGCAGGTAAGTTTGGGATGGTGCTGCTGAAGAAGACCCTGCAGGTGGAGGAGAGGTACCCCTACCCGGTGAGGCTGGAGGCCATGTACGAGGTCATCGACCAGTCGCCCATGAGGAAGCTGGAGAAGCTCCGGCAGAAAGGCTTCGTCCAGAAGTGTAGAGGAGCAGGTGTGGAGGGTCAGGTGGAGCAGGGCACGCTACCAGGTGAGAGGCTGGAGGAGGGTGGAGGGGGTCGGGGGGGGGTTGTTGTGTTTTCATAAGAGAAACTTTTCTGAGCTCTGCCTCTGAACAAGACGCCTCAGTCTGATGCTTTAACCAGAGAGCTGTGGTGGGAAATGTAATTCTGTCTGTGGTTTCCCCTCCAATAAAATATCACATAAAAATATCAGCATCAACATCAGTGTTTCTTTACTCCTCTGCATCTTCCACAGAGCTCACCCACTCTCTCTCTCAGTGGCTATTTCATCATCACTAGAGACTCTATATTTCCAATGAAAACGATGACTACATGATCCAGACTTCTTTAGATTCTGATAAATGCAGAATGAAAATAGATATTTCTTGTAATTAAGGTTAAAGATGTCAGAGGAAAAGAAGTTTCAAATAGAATATGCCTGTCCAAAAATAAAAGTCACACAAAAGTAGCTTTCATTACGGCATGCATTCACTGTGGCATCGCTTCAATAAGCTTCTGCAATGTCACAACATTAACATAGATTCTCATTGGGGTTAAGATACAAACTCTGTGGTCACATTGGACCACGTTTTTACCCTGAAGACGATGGTTCTGCACTCTCCTTTCTCCGTTTTTAATAATGCGTTGGACAGTCCTTAACCCAATTTTAGAAGTCTCAGAAATCTCCTTTGATGTTTTATTTGCCTGATGCCAATAATTTGACCCTTCTGAAACAGATTAAAGGGACAACGAGGAGTTTGTATTTGGTTATAAAAGAGTCTCATATTAATGGATGAATACGTTACCCACTTGTTAATGGGTCCATTTTCGATAAATTTATTGTTTTGTCTTAATCGTTATTTTGGTTTTATTATTAGTGGTCAACTGGCCCAGCAGGTCATGGGAATAATGCCACCGAAACGCTGTTTATGCTCTGAACTACGACGGTATCTGATTGTCTTTGATCCGACTTTCATTCTTGATCAATGAAAACATTCTTGGCAAATGTTTTCGCTTTCGTCCGACTTGCGCCAGTCCAAGAATTTCACAGTGCTCATGGGAAATGTAGTGTGAAAACACTTCTTCACTTTCCAAAACTCCTTGTTGTCCCTTTAACATCTTCTCCACGACCGCAGGGTGTGTCTACTCTGCAGACAAGTTGTTGCCAGATGAAATATAATCATCCATGCAGTAATTATCCAATGGGAGGCTCTGACCTATTAGTTTAGTTTAATCCAAGTGGTGACTTTTATTTTGGACGGGCTGTGTATCAACGTTTTTAAACCCATTTTGTGTTTGTGTCACAGCAGTGGACACTCCTATAGAGAGAAAACCAGGCAAGAAGATCTTCAGGAAGCCCATACACACCACGACAACAACGACCACAGCCGCCACGACCACGACGACAACGACAAGACCAACCACGACAACCACCACCACAACCACCACCACCCGGCCCACCACCACCACAACCAGAGCCACGACAACGACAACGACCAAAGCCACGACAACAACCACCAAACCCACCACCACCACGACCAGAAGAACCACCACCACCACCACGAGACGACCCACCACCACCACCACCACCACCACCACCACCCAGAAACCAACCAAAGCCCACACCACCGCCCTGTGGCTCCCGGCCCCCAGAACCACCGCCGACCCGTACTACGACGGCCGCAGAGACAGGGAGAGGTACCCGGCTAGAACCACGCCGGCCGGAGACAACCGCACCGACAAGGACGGCAGAGACCCACATGGACGCAAGCTGGCGCCCGCCACACATAAACCCTCCAAGGTCAAACCCACCAAGAAGAAGAACGGAGCAGAGAAGGTGAACCGTTTAAAGCTGCGTGTTTTCTACTTTTTGAAGAAGAACTAAAAACCATCTCAGTGTAGTTTTACATCTCTCAGAGGGGCAGATTTCAGAATAAAACACTCAGAGAAACCATTTCCTGCAAAGTTGTTGGGTGGTGGGTCCAGGTTGGTGAGGGGGTGGGGCTTTGTTGTGACATCACAAAGTGACAGGAAGTCCTGACGGCTGGTTTTAAGGCTAAGTTTCTGAATCCAGGCTGTGTGCATTTCTCTGTGGACTGAGGCTTTGATACTTTCACAGTATTAATATAGAACCTAGAGCTGCTTTATAATCACACTACACATGGACATCTACCTTTATACTGTATGGAGCTTTAACACAAACATCTACCTTTATACTGTATGGAGCTTTAACACAAACGTCTACCTTTATACCGTATGGAGCTTTGACACAAACATCTACCTTTATACCGTATGGAGCTTTAACACAAACGTCTACCTTTATACCGTATGGAGCTTTAACACAAACGTCTACCTTTATACCGTATGGAGCTTTAACACAAACGTCTACCTTTATACCGTATGGAGCTTTAACACAAACGTCTACCTTTATACCGTATGGAGCTTTAACACAAACGTCTACCTTTATACCGTATGGAGCTTTAACACAAACGTCTACCTTTATACCGTATGGAGCTTTAACACAAACGTCTACCTTTATACCGTATGGAGCTTTAACACAAACATCTACCTTTATTTTGAAGGAGCTTTAACACAAACATCTACCTTTATTTTGAAGGAGCTTTAATACAAATGTCTACCTTTATGCTTGTGCAGGTGCTGACTAACGAGTACGAGGACAGGTATGAACCCAGCAATCCGACGGTGGGAGACCCCGAGGAGGCAGAAACCTTCACCGAAGGCAGTCCCACCAAGAAGGTCAAGGGTAAGCACAACAAGCACGACAAGAAGAAGAAGAAGACGGACAAGGCCACCAAGAAGGCAGAGAGGAGAGGGAAGGTGGGGAAGGAGGGAAAAGAGGGGAAGATCGGGGGAAAGAAAAATGGAAAGAAGCTGTTGAAGTACCCCGAGAAGGAGGACTACCCGAAGCCCACCAAGAAGCCGACGCCTCCTCCGAAGGGATCTCTGAGCTCCTTCCTGGACTACTTTGAGAACAGGAGGCGGCTGCTGGTGAGAGCATGACATAACAGTCAGTTCATAAAAGGGCTCACTCACTCTGTTGCCTGGCAAAGATCCTGTTTCAGGCTGCAGTGCAGGCAGCCAGAGGGAAATATGTGTCCTCAGATACAGTAGCATTATTAAACGGCTCACATCGACCAACTCCTACACACACACTCACACACTGTTCCATGTGTTTTCTTGCCCAGAGTTAGATTAGAAATTCCTGTGACTCTCATATGTCTGTTCTATATGAGGCTGTGGCCTACAGCTGGTTAGCATTTAGCATACAAAGCTGGAAACAAAGGGAAAACCGTTGGTCTGGCTCAGTCTGAAGGGAACAAACTCTGCACACAAATCAATTAAAGCTAATTCATGAACAGTTTAGCTTCCAAAGCACAAACACTTTCTGTCAGACAACCAGGAAGTCACTGTGCCAGCCAGGCTAATGATGGCTCAGAGTTTAGCATTTTCCAGTTGAAAAACAAACATGGAAGTCGGAAGACTGGATGATTTATGTAACAAAACAAAAATGTAATGACTTGTAAGGTAAGATTCCAATGCAAACTATTTATAAAGTTTTTAAAAAGCCATTATACATCAAAAACATGTAATGTGCACCAAAATGAAGAGGCCATTAGCCATTAGCCGTTAGCCGCCACTGCTAGCCATTGTTACCGATACTAATTTGATAACAACACTCATTTATTTAACAGTTTGTGAAACTACTACAAGAGAAATGAAATAAACAGTAGGATGAAATTGTGTAACACACCATAATAGTCTAGCATGCACACCTTCGTAAACCTGCAACGTCTAGTGAGACTTAGAATAGCTAAAAATCAGATTTCGTTACCTTTAGATGGAGCTAGGCTAGGCTAATTGTCTCAGTCGTTAAGCTAGGCTAAGCTAACTAGCCCATTCCATTAAACTCCCTAAAACATTGAACTGCTCCTTTAAAATGAACTTTCTGCCTCTTCTCCAACAGAAGTGAACTTTAACACAAGTTCATTTCGCTCATGTGTTTGTTTTGGGGTTTTTTTCCACAATAAGAGACGGTCAGCCAGAGAAGCAAACAAGCTAATTTAGAGACGTGATTTGACAGACAAACCATAAGTCATAATAAATCCTCAACGTGAGTACCTTGTGTTGAGTTTGTCTTGCCCAGGTTGTGTAGCTGGACGTACGCTCACTACTCTTCTGCACCATTTAACAGGAAATGCTCCAATCAGAACGCGTTTGTTTGTTTTCCAAAACAGAAATCAGAGAACTGGAAAAAGATTGTTTTTTTAAAGCCAAACTATTTTCACATCTGGAGAAGCAAATCTATTTCTGATTAATTTTAATTTTTTTTTCAAACTAGAAAATTCCTCCTGTGCTTCAAGGCAGCAAATTGTCCACTTGTCCCACCCTGTTTTTTTTTTTTAATTTTATTTCCTATAATTCAGTGTAATAGGCGCAGGAAAGTCTGCACATCTGTGTGCTGACAGACTGAGTGTCTCTGTTTTGCAGCGAGCAGAGATTCTTATCACCGCGGTGCTGTGAGCGGCCCGCAGGTTAATGTAAACACCACCTCTGCAGCGCCCTGTGTGCATATGTGTGTGTGTGTGTGTGTTTCATTGCATACATGACATGCTAACCTCCCCCTCTCCTTCCCTCCAGCTGATTACATCCCCCAGCGAGGAGAACAGCATGTATGTTCAGCAGAGGGATGAGTACCTGGAGTCGGTGTGTGAGATGGCCATCAGGAAAGTCTCCATCATCACCATCTTTGGCTCCCTGACCAACTCCACCATGAAGATCGACCACTACCAGCTGGGTGAGTAGCAGCTTCTCTCTCTCAGCGTCAGTGAGTCAAAAAGGCCGGGGGCTGTAGCGGATGACTGACAGCGATGTTATTCCATCCAGCTCCTCCATCTGGGCGCTGAGTCATTCACCTACTGTGGATAATTGTTTAGGAGAAGCCAAAGTCTCAGTGGATGTTTTCCACTTTTTTTTTTTTGTATCTTGTGAAGAAGAGAAGCTGGTGTTTGGTTTCTGAAAAAGGCTCAAACATGAACTCAGAGGGTGTCAAACTGTCTGGACTGTCTGTGCTGATTAACTTCAGCTCAAAGAGAGAAGAGCAGATTTCAGAATAAAACACCCAGAGAAACCAAATCCTGCACGTTGCTGGATGGATGGTGAGTCCAGATGGCGAGGGGGCGGGACTTGGTGTGACTGATCTGTTGTGACGTCATAAAGTGACAGAAGTCCTGAACGCTGGTTTTAAGGCTCAGTTAAAGGCGCCATATGTAAGAATCTGGCCAAAAACGGTTACTACAATCAAAATCAAAATACTGCGGCGAGTCGTATCCGCCTCCTCCTCCACCCCTCCCCTTAAGCGGTTATCCAAATGTCTACCTTTACGGGTTTTGAAGGAGCTTTAATACAAACATCTACCTTTATTTTTTGAAGGAGCTTTAATACAAATGTCAACCAATTTATTTTGAAAAGGAGCTTCAGAACAAACATCAGCTGTTTTATTTTGAAGGAGCTTTAACACAAACATCTGCCAGTTTATTTCTCACAGGAAAAAAGCTTAAAAACAAACATCTTCCACCTTTGTTTTTGGAGGAGCTTTACATACAACGTGCTTGGCCGCTAATGTAATGTAAACAATGTAAATAACCTTTTCGGGAAGGAGAAGACAAACGAGAAGAGGAGGGGGGATTTTTTCCGGACAGTGGTCCTTGCTCAGGCAGTGATCAGACAGTGAGCTGCTGTGTTTATTTTGAAAGTGATGGATAATTAACAGATTAAAAACATGACTGAGGCGAAGAAACCTTTATTTTGAAGGAAACTTTGGAATCACAAACATCTACCTTTATTTTGAAAGGTTTTGGTTTAACAGAAACGTCTACCTTTATTTTGTGTCGTTTACACAAACGTCGGTGTGAAAGGGCCTTTATTTTGGCAAGGTTGCTTTAACAGAAACACTCTACTGACTTTATTTTGAAGGAGCTTTAACAAAAATGATTTCAAAAACATAAACTTGATTTTGCAAAGATTTTTTAAATGCAAATATCTTGGCTGTAGGATTTTTTTGAGTTCAGTATGTTTTGAACATTAACGTCTAGTCTTTGTTACATTATTAGGATGATTTTATGGCCAGTTGCTTTAGATTTCTTACATACCGTACCTTTAACACAAATGTCTACCTTTATTTTGAAGGAGCTTTAACACAAACATCCACCTTTATTTTGAAGGAGCTTTAACACAAACATCTACCTTTACTTTGAAGGAGCTTTAATACCAACGTCTACTTTTACATTTTATGGAGCTTTAAATACTGACATAAACACATATTCTGTCATCTCCCTCCACATCTGGTAAAACTTCATCAAATCAATTTTATCATTTTAATTATTTGAGAATATTCTTATAGCTTCCCTCCACTCTCTCCGCTGCAGACCGGTCTCTTCTCTGCAGCCCACTACAGTTTCCACGGCTCAGACCTGGTTCGGTTTTTATGATGGGAACGTTCACAATCTGAACTCAGAGGCAGAGCGAGGTGCCGGCTGCCACGTCTCCTGCTGTCCTGTCCTTGTTTTACCTTCCTCATACGAGATGTTTCCAGCAGCAGCAGCAGCAGCAGCAGCAGCAGCAGCAGCAGCAGCAGCAGCAGCGGCTCCTGCTTTAACATTCAGAGCCTCTGCCAGAGTCTGAGCAGGTGACAGTCCTGATTCCCATGATCTCGGCCTCTCTGCTCTGACTTTACTGCGCCTCTCAGGAGCAGTTACTTTTCACTTCAGAGGGACGTCATCTAACTTCTCCTGTTCTATTCACGGAACAGAGCGTTAACACCGATGCTGCATTCAGGTGCAGTCGGACAGACGGCCGTCGCTAACAAACCAGATGTCATTTTAGTCACAGAAGTGTTTAACCTCGTGCTGACGGAACCAATTGTTAACATAGAGGCTTGTTTATGCCGTTACGTCCGTCTGCCGTCTGCCCGATTTCACCTGAATGCAGCATGAAAAATACGATTGAGTTGCTTTTGATATACAACCACAACGGTAGACGGGAGTAATTCCTACACGTCATGTACCTTTAAAGTTTTATTCCTGAGTGAAGTTGTTGTAACAGGTCAGATGAGCTGTTGTTGTACAGTAGGTGTTGTGTATCGTACGCACCGAGGAGGAGGAAGAGGAGGAACATACCTTTATAGCTTATCTGTAGCTGATGTGTAAGACGGTTACATCACCACACCCCCACATATCCCACACACACACACACACATACACACACACACACACTTTCTCAATGTAATTATGACTTCACCTTTTAAAAATCCTCTTTCTTTTTTTTTAAATCCCTAAACAGCTCCTCGTTCAAAAGGAAATGAACAGCGGGGTGTTTTTACGAGAGCTGCTGTGTCATTTGTGCTCGGCAGCTTGTCCGTGTATTTTGAGACATTTTACAGCCGTCTCCAAACCCCCGTCTCCGGGGGGAGTCGGTGTGTGTGTGTGTGTGTGTGTGTGTGTGTGTGTGTGTTAGTGCGTGTTAACGTCGGGACGTGTAAAACCGACTTTGTAAAAAAAAACTTTATGAGTGTGTGTCGCTCCGCACGATGACGAGGTTTTATCCAGAAGGAATGCTGGAAAAAGAGCCGAGGTGACGTCGCCCACCACCCACACACCTACATTATACTTACACTGTTGTTCCAGAGGGTCACACTGCAAAAAATAAAGAATATTTGTCTTATTTCTTGTCAAAATGTCTCATTTCTAGTCAAAACTAATCTCTTTCCACTTTAAATCAGACTCATCACCTACAAATGAACTTGTTTTTAGATCATTGTCACTTTTTTCAAACAAATTTTTAAATTTTTTGTGCTCGTAATAAGGAAGAAAAACTTTTTTTTTTTCAGCTTATTTCAAGTGCTTTTTGTGTAACTACACTGCAAAAACTCAAATGTCTTACCAAGAATATTTGTCTTATTTCAAGGCAAAATGTCATTTCTAGTCAAAACTAATCTCATTATACTTAAAAGCAGCTTGTTTTTAGACACTTTTTACTTATTTCAAGTCTATTTTCACTTGAAATAAGTAGAAAAATCTGATAATGGAGCACGTTTTTCTTTCACTGGCAGATTTTTCTACTAAATTAGTTGAAACAAGTGAAAATGATCTAAAAACAAGTTAATTTTAGGTGATGAGTCTTATTTAAAGTGGAAAGAGATGAGTTTTGACTAGAAATGAGACATTTTGACAAGAAATAAGACAAATATTCTTGGAAACTCAAAAAATATGTGTCTTATTTCTAGTCAAAATGCCATTTCTAGACAAAACTAATCTCATTCTACTTAAAATAAGACTTTTAAAAAGTAGCTTGTTTTTAGACACTTTTGACTTATTTCAAGTCTTTTTTCACTTGAAATAAGTAGAAAAATCTGATAGTGGAGCAAGTTTTTCTTTCACTGGCAGATTTTTCTACTTATTTCAAGTGAAAATTAGTTCAAAACAAGTGAAAATGATCTAAAAACAAGTTAATTTTTAGGTGATGAGTCTGATTTCAAGTGGAAAGAGATTAGTTTTGACTAGAAATGAGACATTTTGACAAGAAATAAGACAAATATTCTTGGAAACTCAAAAAATATGTGTCTTATTTCTAGTCAAAATGCCATTTCTAGACAAAACTAATCTCATTCTACTTAAAATAAGACTCGTCACATTAAAAAGTAGCTTGTTTTTAGACACTTTTGACTTATTTCAAGTCTTTTTTCACTTGAAATAAGTAGAAAAATCTGATAGTGGAGCAAGTTTTTCTTTCACTGGCAGATTTTTCTACTTATTTCAAGTGAAAATTAGTTTGAAACAAGTGAAAATGATCTAAAAACAAGTTAATTTTTAGGTGATGAGTCTGATTTAAAGTGGAAAGAGATTAGTTTTGACTAGAAATGAGACATTTTCACTAGAAATGAGACAAATATTCTTGTGAGTTTTTACAGTGCACTGTGTGAGCATGTACTGTATACAAACAACTGGTCCTTTCAGTGAGGCCCCTCCCTCAGTTTAGTGAGCTCACAGTGTTATAAGTTGTTGGCTGGTTGTGTTGAGAACATGTGCAGCGCGACTGTGTTTTGTTGTGTGTCTCTGTGTGTGTGTGTGTGTGTGTGTGTGTGTGTGTGTGTGTGTGTCCTGTCTCCCAGAGCTGCTGGGGTTTTCCTGATGTGATTGCTCATGCACAGGACATTACACATCCCAGAGTGGGTGAAACAACCACCGAGACACACACACACACACACACACACACACGGCTCTGTGGCTTCTGTGTGTGTGTGTGTTGTGCACGCGCATGCACGGAGGCGATGGTGATTAAAGGCTTTCGCTCTGGCCTCTGTAAACGCCAGCGACAGTAAATTTGGAAGTCACCGACGCTGCTGCCAGATCTGAGGGAATAAAAGCTGCTCTTTGTGGACTCGTCCCTGATTGGCTCTGCGTGTTTCCAGCGTCGCTTCACGTCTCTTCGTCTGTTTTCAGCTTCGCGGTGGAAAAAAGGCGTTTTTACGGCCGATGTCTGAGATCCTAACACTCACTTTGTGTTATTGTGGTTTAATTTGATGGAAGGAGCTTGTTGTACAGCACATTAAGTCATTTCTCACAGTTTGTGTCTGAGCCTTTTCATTTGTCAGACGACTCAAGTCGCACGTATAAAATATCAAAGAAGATGTTAAAGGGATAGTTCAACATTTTGTCAAATTGGCCCATCACCATAATCCCTATAGTCATAGCAGTAGGTTTGTTACCTTTAATTGTTGGTGCAAGCTGTTTTTAGAACGGCGGAGCAGAGCCGTGAGCTGCTCAGAGCTACACTACGGAGGCTCATGGGATTTCTTGGTTTCTCTCATCAAACTCATCAAATACACAATCCAACAACTCCACAACGCTCTGGTGGACAAGTTGTGACCTGCACATTCACCACGCTATGAGATAATAACACAATGTTACCACACAGAGTTGTTTTAGAGGGAAATTCAGAGGCTGTTGATGAAAAACTGTCCCTGAAGGCAACGTGCATCAGAGGTTTTGCATGAATTTCCCTCTAAAACAACTCTGTGTGGTAACGTTGTGTTATTATCTCATAGCGTGGTGAATGTGCAGGTCACAACTTGTCCACCAGAGCGTTGTGGAGTTGTTGGATTGTGTATTTGATGAGTTTGATGAGGGAAACCAATAAATCCCATGAGCCTCCGTAGCGTAGCTCTGAGCAGCTCACGGCTCTGCTCTGCCATTCTAAAAACAGCTTGCACCGACAGTTAAAGGTAACGAACCTACTGCTATGACTATAGGGGTTATGGTGATGGGTTAATTTGCCAAAATGTTGAACTTTCCCTTTAAGACGTTTCTCACAGTTTGTGTCTGAGCCTTTTCATTTGTCAGACAAAGAGTCTCACGTATAAAATATCAAAGAAGACGTTAAAGGAAAGTTCCTGTCTACAAAGTGAAAAGAGTCTGTGTCACAGTCTCCTCTCCTCTCGTCTCGTCTCCTCTCGTCTCCTCTCGTCTCCTCTCGTCTCCAGAGAACGACAAACCCATGAAGGGTCTCCGTCAGGAGGACCTGGTGAACCAGGATCTGATCACAGAGCTGAGGAAGGAGTTCAGCATGACGCACGACGACTTCTACATGATCCTGACCGACACCGACATGAGAGTCAAGGTAGGGACTGGTTCCTCTGGAGCTGCAGGTCCTGGACCAGTGTTACAGGCCTGGGTGGGATAATACATCACTGTATCTGTACAGATACTGTTTTTTCCTGTGGGAAAAACCTGCTTCTGCTGCTGCTGCGTGGTGTTTGTGTGTATACAGAGAAAATAAAAAAGAGTTTAAACTTCACAGACGTCAGATCTTTGAGCAGATGAAGATCTGTATTTATTTATCTGTTATTATTGAAAACAGAGGGGGCAGAGGGGGGGGGGGCTCCAGACTGATGGAGGCCTTTTGAGACGGTGCAAGTGAATGTTTCATCTTCTTGCACATGTGCGACCAGTAAATTTGCTGTTTGTTTTGTTTCCAACTCTGGTGAAACGTGAAACGAGCGACTCAGAGGATCTGGAGTCTGTCTCATGGCAGGTGTCAGGCCGATGTGTGTGAGGATCAGGAATGAAAAGGAAATGTGAATATTTGCTTTGCAAGTTGATTTAAGTGTTGAGCGCCCCTAAATTTAGCTTTTGGGGGGGGGGGGGGGGGGGGTCACTGTGCTCCTTACGTCAGCATTTAACAAAGTGTTTCCACCTGGGTGGTTATCGACCACTGGTACTGTAAACACTGTAAATACTGTGTAGGACAGGAACCAGACCAGACCAGATCCAGGTTTAACAGAGTAAATGAAACCTGAAAAAGCTTCTCTCTGGTGGATTTCTCCCTTTGAAGGCTGAGACTGGAGGTCTTAAAGGTCCCTCTGATGGTGTTTGAACAATCTCACTGCAAAAACTCCAAGAATATTTGTCTTATTTCTTGTCAAAACTAATCTCTTTCCACTTAAAATAAGACTCATCACCTGAAAATGAACTTGTTTTTGATCGTTTTCACTTGTTTCAAACTCATTTTCACTTGAAATAAGTAGTTGTGTTGTAATAAGGAAGAAAAACTTGCTCCACTATCAGATTTTTCTACTTATTTCAAGTGCTTTTTGTGTAACTACACTGCAAAAACTCTTACCAAGAATATTTGTCTTATTTCAAGGCAAAATGTCATTTCTTGTCAAAACTTAAAAGTAGCTTGTTTTTACACTTCTTACTTATTTCAAGTCTATTTTCACTTGAAATAAGTAGAAAAATCTGATAATGGAGCAAGTTTTTCTTTCACTGGCAGATTTTTCTACTTATTTCAAGTGAAATTAGTTTGAAAAAAGAGGAAATGATCTAAAAACAAGTTAATTTTTAGGTGGTGAGTCTATTTTAAAGTGGAAAGAGATTAGTTTTGAACTAGAAATGAGACATTTTCATTAGAAATAAGACAAATATTCTTGGAAAGATTTGGAGTTTTTGCAGTGTATGTATAAATATACATATTTTAGGTATAATGAGATTAGTTTTGACTATAGAAATGAGACATGAGACTACTTATTTCAAATGAAAATAGACTTGAAATAAGTCAAAAGTGTCTAAAAACAAGCTACGTTTTATGAATAACTATATATGTATGTATAAATATACATATTTTAGGTATAATGAGATTAGTTTTGACTAGAAATAAGACGAATATTCTTGTTGAGATTCAGACTTTTCTCAGAGCTGAACCTGCTTTGAATCATATTTTCCCTTCAGGCTTGTTTTCCTGTTTTATTCATAGCCTCCGTCTCCGCTGCTGTTGGTCTCCTGCTCTTGTATTTACACGTCGTCCACCACATCTGTCCAACACTTTGATCGTCTCCTTCTCTCTTTGAAGGTGGACTGACCTGTCCACACACACACACACACACACACACACACACACACACACACACACACACACACACACACACACACACACACACACACACACGCTGCCAACACGCTGCCCTTAACTGAAACACTGTTTTAATTCACACAACATGACATTTTGCCCAACACCTGTGTGTGTGTATATGTGTGTGTATATGTGTGTGTGTGCATGCCAGGGTAAGTCAGCAGGCTGTTTTTGGAGCGCTGCATCAAAGAGGCCAGTGTTGGGCCGTGTGGCGCTGACAGAGGCAGAGACAGGCGAGGCAGTGAGCGGACGAGGATGTGGGCGTCGGCCTGAGACAGAAAAAGGGCAGAAAGAGGAGAGAGGTGTGAAAGAGCTGAGCTGCAGCGTCCACCGACCCCAGGAACGTGTGACTGTGTGAGGCTGCACTGCAAAAACTACTCAAATACCTCACAGAGAATATCTGTCTTATTTCTAGTCAAAACTAATCTCATTATACTTAAAATAAGACTCGTCACGTTAAAAAGGAGCTTGTTTTTAGACACTTTTTACGTCTTTCAAGCAGATTTTTAGTAGAAACATCTGATATCAAATCAAATCAAATCAACTTTATTTATATGGCACTTTTCCTACATTGCAGCAACACAAAGTGCCTTACAGAGGATAAAAACAAAGCAAAACATAGACAAAACAGTACAAAACCCAACCTTATTCACCTATTCTTACAAACTTGCTTCCACTGGCAGATTTTTCTACTTATTTCAAGTGAAAATTAGTTTGAAACAAGTGAAAATGATCTAAAAACAAGTTAATTTTTAGGCGAAAAGACTAGTTTTGACTAGAAATGAGACAAATATTCTCGGAAACTCCAAATATTTGTTTAATTTCTAGTCAAAATGTCATTTCTAGACAAAACTAATCTCATTCTACTAAAAATAAGACTCATTACATTAAAAAGCAGCTTGTTTTTAGACACTTTTGACTTATTTCAAGTCTATTTTCATTTGAAATAAGTAGAAAAATCTGATAGTGGAGCAAGTTTTTCTTTCACTGGCAGATTTTTCTACTGATTTCAAGTGAAAATTAGTTGAAACTATTGAAAATGATCTAAAAACAAGTTAAATTTTAGGTGATGAGTCTGATTTAAAGTGGAAAGAGATTAATTTTGAGTAGAAATGAGACATTTTGACAAGAAATAAGACAAATATTCTTGGAAAGATTTGGAGTTTTTACAGTGTGTGTGTGTGTGTGTGTGTGTGTGTGTGTGTGTGTGTGTGTGTGTGTGTGTGTGTGTGTGTGTGTGGTTGTGGTGCATGTGTCACGTGTTCATGCTGAGATTTTTTTTTTCACAGTCGGTAAATGAAACCACGACGTTGGTGTGTTACTGTGTCTTCCCAGAACTTATTACAGCTAAAGGTCACAGCACCACATCCACCAACACATCGTTTCATCACTTCATTGGATTCATGTTCCTCTATTGTTTAAACAGAAAGAAAAAAAAAAGCTGCTCAGCTCCAGATTCTTCGCTCTGCAGTCATATTGATTTATTTATTCTGTGGCTTCGACCAGATTTTCAGAGAGAGAGCATGTGTGCACTCTTTCCACTTTAAAAGATTATCTTATTTCTAGTCTAAATTGTTTTAAAACAAGATCATTTTAACTTGTTTCAAACTAATTTTCACTTGAAATAAGTAGAAAAATCTGCCAGTGAAAGAAAAACTTGCTCCACTATCAGATTTTTCTACTTATTTCAAATGAAAATAGACTTGAAATAAGTCAAAAGTGTCTAAAAACAAGCTGCTTTTTATGTGATGAGTCTTATTTTAAGTAGAATAAGATTTGTTTTGACTAGAAATGACGTTTTTAATTAGAAATAAGACACATATTTTTTGAGTTTCCAAGAATATTTGTCTTATTTCTAGTCAAAACTAATCTCTTATCACTTTAAATAAGACTCATTGCATAAAAATTAACTTGTTTTTAGATCATTTTCACTTGTTTCAAACTAATAATCACTTGAAATAAGTAGAAAAATCTGCCAGTGGAAGAAAAACTTGCTCCACTATCAGATTTTTCTACTTATTTCAAATGAAAATCTGCTTGAAAGAAGTAAAAAGTGTCTAAAAACAAGCTACTTTTTAATTGATGAGTCTTATTTTAAGTATAATGAGATTTGTTTTGACTAGAAATTACATTTTTGACTGGAAATAAGACAAATATCCTTTGAGTTTTTGTCGTGTAACTGTTCTGGTTCTGCTTGATGTCGTTTCTCTGCAGCAAACCTACGAGGTTCCCATCGCCATGAAGGCCGTGTTCGACTACATCGACACCTTCTCGTCCCGCATCCGAGAGATGGAGCAGCAGAAGAGAGACGGCGTCGCCTGCAAGAAGGAGGACAAGCCGCGCTCGCTGGAGAACTTCCTGTCCAGGTTCGGATTTTAAAACGCACGTTCAAACACACGCGGCCAAAAAGTTCATGCATGCGCAAATATCACACCTCAGGAGGAGGAGGAGGAGGTTTTCTGCAGAGATTTGCCCCCATTCACGCACACACAGACACACACAGACACACACACACAGCAGATCTGTAGCAGCGCTGCAGGGCGGGGCTGAGGTCACAGCTATTCCACACCAAACTTAGAAAACCATCTCTCCATGGCTTTGAGCACTGGTGATGTTTGATGATTTCCTGAAAGAGTTGCCACAAAGCTGCAGCCGCTGAAACCTGAGTAGGAACTTCTTTTAAAGGGTAATTCCCGTTTTTTTTTTGTTTTTTTTACAATCTGGACCTAATTTCTAGCATAAAATCCGATCATTTCCTCCCCCAGATAACTCTGATGTCGTTACAAGTGGTTGTGATGAAATTAGCTCCTTCATTTCACCAAATGGAGTTCTACAGGGAGCAGGATGCAGCCTCTAAATAACTGTTAGCTGTTATCAACATCCGGGGTCTGTAGGTTGACCTGCTGACCTCTGACCTGGATGATGTCATCTCTGAGCGGTGGACTCACTAAAGCTCCAGCTAGTTGAGATAAAAATGGACCGAAATGCCAAAGTGGAATCATTATTATCAGAATGAGCCGGGCAGCGGTCAGAGATGACATCATCCAGGTCAGAGGTCAGCAGGTCAACCTACAGACCCTGGATGCTGATAACAGCTAACCTGGACTCAGAGGGGAACAGCACTAGCCTATCAGAACTAAATCTTGGTGAAATGAAGGAGTTTCTCTGCAGATAATGACACCAAAGTTATCTGGGTGAGGAAATGATCGTATGTTATGCTAGAAATAAGGTCCAGATTGTAAAAAAACGGCAATTACCCTTTAATACGCTGCATATAAACAACCATGGAGTGTGTGTGTGTATACGAACAAAAACATCTCAGCTTCACGTATGTTTTATATTTGAACCTGAGAAACTGGAAGTCCTTGAACTGCAGATGTTGTCATAGTTTAGTGTTGGTGCTGTTATTGGGTGGTCCCGACCCAGACTGTTCCCACTTCCGTCAAACATCTGTTGCTCTGCTCCTGTAATCAGCTGGACCGCAATTTATAGCGTTTATAAGCAGCGTTTGCCCAGACCGCCGCAGCCTGTCTATGTGTGTGTGTGTGTGTTTTCCACGGATATTAAAAGTAACACAACCTCCTGCTGCTCCTCAAGGCTGAATCAGTGCAGTCACATTTTCTTTTTCTTTTTTTCTTGTCTCTCTGTTACCATGGAGACGCGGGTTCTCCAGCTCCAGATCACAGCACCAAGATCTGGCAGTGTTGTTGTTGGTTTTTTTGTTTTGGTTTTTTTTTCTGTCCGACCATAATTTTGGGACTGTGTGATCCTGGTCCTGGCAGTAAAACAGCATGCTGATATGTGCTGCAAGCTGCTTTCACTAAAGTGCCACTTACAGTAACGTTACGGGGCTAAAAATTGACGGTGATTGCAGGTTCCGCTGGAGACGCCGCCTGTTCATCATCTCCGCCCCCAACGATGAGGAGTGGGCCTATCAGCAGCAGCTCTACGGCCTGACCAGCCAGGCCTGCAACCTGGGTGAGTCCATACTTTATTATAGGCAATGAAACATTATTATTAAACAGTAGAAACGTTACCTTTTTAATTCAATATAGAAAACCTGTTAAAGGGATAGTTCAACATTTTTGGCAAATTTGCTCATTGCCATAATCCCTATAGTCATAGCTGTTACCTTTAATTGTCGGTGCAAGCTATTTTTAGGACAGCAGAGCAGAGCCGTGAGCTGCTCAGAGCTACGCTACAGAGGCTCATTATGGGATTTCTTGGTTTCCCTCATCAAACTCATCAAATACACAATCCAACAACTCCACAACGCTCTGGTGGACAAGTTGTGACCTGCACATTCACCACACTATGAGATAATAACACAACGTTACCACACAGAGTTGTTTTAGAGGGAAATTCAGAGACTGTTGATGAAAAACTGTCCCTGAAGGCAACGTGCATCAGAGGTTTTACATGAATTTCCCTCTAAAACAACTCTGTGTGGTAACGTTGTGTTATTATCTCATAGCGTGGTGAATGTGCAGGTCACAACTTGTCCACCAGAGCGTTGTGGAGTTGTTGGATTGTGTATTTGATGAGTTTGATGAGGGAAACCAAGAAATCCCATGAGCCTCCGTAGCGTAGCTCTGAGCAGCTCACGGCTCTGCTCCGCCGTTCTAAAAATAGCTTGCACCGACAATTAAAGGTAACAAATCTACTCCTATGACTATAGGGATTATGGCACTGGGCCAATTGGAGCACTCAGAAAACAGTCAGCCAATCAGAATAGAGACTCAAAGCCTCCTCTCTTCTGATTGGCTGACAGCGACCTGTTGTTACTAGAGCTCCAGAGAGAAGCTGAGAGAGGGGATTGAAAACTACACTGAGATGGTTTTTAGATAAATCCTTCAAAATAAAAGAGAGAATAGGAAAATACAAATCTTAGAAAGTTGTGCAACACCAAAGCTTTATTTAAATTTATTACCAGATCATTGAAAGCAGGATTTATTAACTAATAATAAAGCCACTTGTTTGACCAATAAACCATGTCTTATTATTAGACAGTGGTACTTGAGAGTGCAGCTGCAGAATTAAGAGGAAATAAATCCAGAGCAGTCGTCGTTTCATCTTGAGCCGTTTCTCATAGGAATTAAATGAAGAGCAGTGAATGAGTCAAAGTCATAACTGTGACAAATGGATCCGAGTCCAGAGCCAGAGAGGAACGTCAGGAGTCTTAAACTCATCTAAACAAGACGATGGGAACACGAGGTTCAAGTCGGGAGAAGGAGAAGACAGCGTTCCTGATGACAGCATTTATTTGGCTTAGCTGAGGAGACAAGAGCCATTTAACGTTTATATCAATCTTTACAAAAAGTCAGGGTTGTTGAGATTATTTTGCAACGGTTTAGATAAATGTGCGTCTTTTATTTTTAGATATACAGTAATAACACTTAAGTAACTGTGGAAAAGTTGAGAAACAGGCCGTCGTCAGGAAAAGGAAAAGAGCTCGATGGCTCCGGAGAGAGAACAGAGCAGCTCTTTGCCAGTTCTGTCATCTGGCATCCCTCTGCACACACACACACACAAACACACACACAAACACAGATGCCGGAGATATCTGGAGGGCTTCAGTAAACAAAAACATTCCTTATAATCAGTTTGCTCATGTGATTGACATGTTCAAATCAGGAGTGTTGTGACTCAGAGTTTGGCAGCAGGCGACAGGACACGTGTCTGGGTAGCGTTGAGGTCTGTGTGAAGCAGCAGCAGCAGCATTAACAGCAGCAGCAGCATTAACAGCAGCAACAGCAGCAGCATTAACAGCAGCAGCATTAACAGCAGCAGCAGCAGCAGAGGGCATTCAGCATTAACACAGCAGCAAGCAAACAGCATTAACAGCAGCAGCAGTGCATTGCACAGCAGCATTAACAGCAGCAGCATTAACAGCAGTCAGCAGCAGCATTAACAGTTTTGATTGACATGTTCAAATCAGGAGTGTTGTGACTCAGAGTTTGGCAGCAGGCGACAGGACACGTGTCTGGGTAGCGTTGAGGTCTGTGTGAAGCAGCAGCAGCAGCAGCAGCAGCAGCATTAACAGCAGCAGCAGCAGCAGCATTAACAGCAGCAGCAGCAGCAGCATTAACAGCAGCAGCAGCAGCAGCAGCATTAACAGCAGCAGCAGCAGCAGCATTAACAGCAGCAGCAGCAGCATTAACAGCAGCAGCAGCAGCATTAACAGCAGCAGCAGCATTAACAGCAGCAGCAACAGCAGCAGCAGCATTAACAGCAGCAGCAGCATTAACAGCAGCAGCAGCAGCATTAACAGCAGCAGCAGCATTAACAGCAGCAGCAGCATTAACAGCAGCAGCAGCAGCAGCATTAACAGCAGCAGCATTAACAGCAGCAGCAGCATTAGCAGCAGCAGCAGCAGCAGCAGCATTAACAGCAGCAGCAGCAGCAGCATTAACAGCAGCAGCAGCAGCAGCATTAACAGCAGCAGCATTAACAGCAGCAGCAGCAGCAGCAGCAGCATTAACAGCAGCAGCAGCATTAACAGCAGCAGCATTAACAGCAGCAGCAGCAGCAGCATTAACAGCAGCAGCAGCAGCAGCATTAACAGCAGCAGCAGCAGCAGCAGCATTAACAGCAGCAGCATTAACAGCAGCAGCATTAGCAGCAGCAGCATTAACAGCAGCAGCATTAACAGCAGCAGCAGCAGCATTAACAGCAGCAGCAGCATTAACAGCAGCAGCAGCAGCAGCATTAACAGCAGCAGCAGCAGCAGCAGCAGCAGCATTAACAGCAGCAGCAGCAGCAGCAGCAGCAGCAGCAGCAGCAGCAGCAGCAGCAGCAGCATTAACAGCAGCAGCAGCAGCATTAACAGCAGCAGCAGCAGCAGCATTAACAGCAGCAGCAGCAGCAGCATTAACAGCAGCAGCATTAACAGCAGCAGCATTAACAGCAGCAGCAGCAGCAGCATTAACAGCAGCAGCATTAACAGCAGCAGCAGCAGCAGCAGCAGCATTAACAGCAGCAGCAGCAGCAGCATTAACAGCAGCAGCAGCAGCAGCAGCAGCAGCATTAACAGCAGCAGCATTAACAGCAGCAGCAGCAGCAGCATTAACAGCAGCAGCAGCAGCAGAGCAGAGAATCAGGAATCATTAAACTGAACTGAGACTCTGCTTCAGATGCAAACACACTGTATGTGTTTCACTGCTGCAGCTTCACATGTTAATTATGTGAACAACTGCAATAATAATTTACAACATTGTTCTCAAACGTCGACACTGTGTCTGTCCATCAGGACGGACACAACGCAACACAATGACTCAGCATGTTGTCGCCTCATTTCCTGTTTTCCTGTTTGTTTGATTCTGGCTACAGCAACAGGAAGTTGTTGGAGCAGCAAATAACTGGATCAAGAGATTACACAAATATATATTTTAAAATAGCTCCACTGGTGAGGTTTAGATTGTTTCAGTTATAATGTTATGTAATGTAAAAGTGTAATACAATGGATATACAATATAATTTGTAGTGGTAGATAATATATATAAGAAGATGTCTTTTATTTTGAAGGGTTGATCCATAATTAAAAAAAAAAAAAAAACGATCTCAGTGTAGGTTTCAATCTCCTCTCTCAGCTTCTCTCTGGAGCTCTAGTAACAACAGGTCGGTGTCAGCCAATCAGAAGAGAGGAGGAGACTCTGAGTCTCTCTTCTGATTGGCTGACTGTTTTCTAACGTGATCCATTAAAAAACAGAGTAGGTTTCAAAATAAAACACTCAGAGAAACCAAATCCTGCAAATTGTTGGTTAGATGGTGGGTCCAGGTGGTGAGGGGGCGGGGCTTTGTTGTGACATCACAAAGTGACAGGAAGTCCTGACGGCTGGTTTTAAGGCTCAGTTTCTGAATACAGGCTGTGTGCATTTCTCTGTGGACTGAGGCTTTGATACTTTCACAGTATTAATATAGAACCTAGAGCTGCTTTATAATCACACTACACATGGTCGTCGACCTTTGTACAATGTGGGACTTTTAAATCATTAAATGAACCCTTTAATACACTCGATGTATTATTAGTCAGTCAGAAAGTCATTAACCGAGGTTACAGATGTCTCACGACCTCTCTTACTGGAACTTCTCTCTCTCTGGCTCTTTTCAAACCATTTAATTTTCATTTTAATATGTAAAATGATTTTTTCCCTCTTTTTATGAGAAATGTAATAAAAACTGAGTTATTAAAATAGAAAAAAGAAAAGTTTACAGTCTAGATGGAAGCTACTCTTGTAGGCAGGCCGAAGGTCGTCTGATGAATGAACTGTTACAATTATTCTTATTACAGTCGTAAAGAGCTTCTTATTTTTTAAAGGGATAGTTCAACATTTTGTCAAATTGGCCCATCACCATAATCCCTATAGTCATAGCTTAACCTTTAATTGTCGGTGCAAGCTGTTTCTAGAGCGGCGGAGCAGAGCCGTGAGCTGCTCAGAGCTACGCTACGGAGGCTCATGGGATTTCTTGTTTTAGATGTAAATGCAGAGACTGTTTGCTGTAAAACTGTCCCTGAAGGCAACGCGCATCAACGGTTTTGCATGTATTTCCCTCTAAAACAACTCTGTGTGGTAACGTTGTGTTATTATCTCATAGCGTGGTGAATGTGCAGGTCACAACTTGTCCACCAGAGCGTTGTGGAGTTGTTGGATTGTGTATTTGATGAGTTTGATGAAGGGAAACCAAGAAATCCCATAATGAGCCTCCGTAGCGTAGCTCTGAGCAGCTCACGGCTCTGCTCCGCCGTTCTTAAAATAGCTTGCACCGACCAATAAAGGTAACGAACCTACTGCTATGACTATAGGGATTATGGTGATGGGCCAACTTGCCAAAATGTTGAACTATCCCTTTAAATCTGTGAAGCTTTTCCAAATGTTTTCCTTAGTTAGAGTTTACATTGTGAAATATGCGTTATTCAGGAGTGAGATCTCTTTTCCTCTGACGTCAGCCTGGAGAATGTTTTTCCATACGAGTGAGTCAGGTGACGGAGGGGGAGGAAGCTCGTCTCGCTTATCAGCAAACCCACACCACCAGGACTTTTTTTCCTCCCCACCCACCCACCCACCCACTCCCCCCCCCCTCCGACTCATGTGTTGCTCTTGGCCCGGCTGGCACCCAGGCAGGGCCGCTCCCTCCCTTCCTCGCTGGCCCGGCCAGACAAAAGGCCGGTCCCTGCTGACTGGGCTGAAGGCCTGAGAGGTTTGATCCTGGTATTCAGGACTTGGCTCTCACCGAGTGAAAAAAAAAAAAGCCGGCGTTCTTCTTCTTCTTCTCCTCCGCTGTTTAATGTGGGCTTTCTCGCTTCAGAGGAAAACAGGCTCTGTTTTGGCAGGACTCCTCCAGACAGACCTCCACCACGATCTCCTCCTCCTCCTCCTCCTCCTCCTCCTCCTCCTCCTCCTCCTCCTCCTCCCTGTTACCTTAGAGGCCGGCGCTCAGGACGGCTCCAATAATAAACATAAGAGTGAAACCGCAGTGGGATGGGTTTGGATGAGCAGATGGGCTGAAGGGGTTAGGGATTAGAAAACCAGCCGGTGCTATCTTGTCTCTTAAGATGTGTGATGTATGATGTGCTGCTAACTCTCTCGTGTTTGTTTTCGTGTCGTTGCGGCGGCGACGCAGGTCTGAGACACATCGCCGTCCTCAAGCTGGTCGGCACGGAGCCGCCGGATATGGGCGGAGTCCTGGAGCTCTATCCGATCAACGGTAAGAACCTCCTGATCGATGGGATCGTGAGTCGGGCAAACATGAGTAACAGAAACGTCATTAACAAACCAGTTGCACCAAACACCTTAAAGTTTCCTCTTAAAGGAATAGTTCACCAAAAAATGAAATTCATTCATCAGTCATTAGTGCCTCCCCCTCATGCTGATGAATACTCTGGGGTAGTTTTTTATTTTTTGGTGAACTATTCCTTTAAGTTCAAGCTGAATCAGTTATTTTCTAAGGGAGCTGGACAGAAACTCTTATCAGCACAAACTTGAGTTCCTTCTTTAGTTTTTCCTCATTTTGTTTGGAAACTTGCTTTTTTGTAACAGTTGAACTGACTTTAAGTGATTCTTTATTTAGACTTAGATAAGGAGAAAATAAATACTTCACTTGGCAACGTTAAGGCTTTCTTGTGCAACAGTTTTTCTTTTAGAGACATTTTAGAACAGCTAATTAATATACAATCATCATGCAAAACTCAACCAAATGTTTACACCTCGACAGAACATCTACGATCATGATTAATAGCTGTATTCAGCGCTTTGAGCCCAAAACAGGTTTCCTTCGGGAGTAAAATCTGATCTAATCTAACCTCGACTCTGGTCAAAAACCTTAACTTTGAGGTGTTTTGTGCAGCCGAGCCGACCACAGAATCTCAATCAGTCCAGAGTTTCTCCAGAGTCCCACCACTCATCAGTAATTCAGGAGAACAAGAGAATCTACGCTCCGCTTGTTATTCCACCAGAGGAGCCTCAGAGGTTCCTGCTTTAACAGAAAGACGGTGTAGGATGACCGCCGGGCAGATGAGACGTTGCTCAACAAACTAGGAATAAAAAACGGGAGTCAGGCTTGTGCAACACGGTGCAAACCGGAGCGGCTGCCAGCGGCGCCGCGAGGAGCAGATAACAGTAAACGTAAACAGTTAAAAGAATGTCCAAACATGATCCAGTTCAAAGAAATGATTTTTATTATGCCTATATATTAGAGAGATAAAGATTAGTGATGATATATTAGATAATCAACTAGATAAACTTGTAAATTAAAGGGATAGTTCAACATTTTGTCAAAGTGGCCCATCGCCATAACCCCTATAGTCTTAGCAGTAGGTTCGTTACCTTTAATTGCAGGTGCAAGCTATTTTTAGAACGGCGGAGCAGAGCCGTGAGCTGCTCAGAGCTACGCTACGGAGGCTCATGGGATTTCTTGGTTTCCCTCATCAAACTCATCAAATACACAATCCAACAACTCCACAACGCTCTGGTGGACAAGTTGTGACCTGCACATTCACCACGCTATGAGATAATAACACAACGTTACCACACAGAGTTGTTTTAGAGGGAAATTCATGCAAAACCGCTGATGCACGTTGCCTTCAGGGACAGTTTTTCATCAAACAGTCTCTGCATTTACCTCATTTACCAAGAAATCCCATGAGCCTCCGTAGCGTAGCTCTGAGCAGCTCACGGCTCTGCTCCGCCGTTCTAAAAATAGCTTGCACCGACAATTAAAGGTAACAAACCGACTGCTATGACTATAGGGGTTATGGTGATGGGCCAAATTGCCAAAATGTTGAACTATCCCTTTAATGAATTACAGTATACACAGTTGCAAAATCTTCCAGGGTATGTAAACTTTTGAGCACAACTGTAAATCCTCACTCCCCCCTGCCTCCTCTTCCTCCTCCTCCTCCTCCTCCTCCTCGTCCTCCACCTCCTCTTCCTCCTCCCCCTCCTCCTCTTCCTCCTCCTCCTCCCCCTCCTCCTCCTCCATGCAGGGACTGCTACGGTGGATCGTGAGGGGCTGTCGGCCACCCTGGTGAAGGACATGAGGAACTACTTCCAGGTCAGTCCGGAGTACTTCTCCATGCTGCTGGTGGGGAAGGACGGGAACGTCAAGTCCTGGTACCCGTCTCCCATGTGGTCCATGGCCATCATCTACGACCTGGTGGACTCCATGCAGCTGCGCCGCCAGGAGATGGCCATCCAGCAGTCGCTGGGCATGCGCTGCCCTGAGGACGAGTACGGCGGCTACGGCTACCACCAGCACGGATACGAACACGGTTACCAGGACGGCTATCACCAGGGTTACGGATACTAACTGTGTGTGTGTGTGTGTGTGTGTAGAGTGGCGTCATGCAAAAAGATTGTCCACCCCTGGTTTAAAATGTCTGTTAATGTGAACAGTTCATCAAGTGGACGATGAAACGACATTTATTGAGTTTTAAACATTTATCCATGCTTAGATGGAGTTGTTGAAACTGTTGCATGAAAGCAATATCACATATTGCTTAAAGGGATAGTTCAACATTTTGGCAAATTGGCCCATCACCATAATCCCTATAGTCATAGCAGTAGGTTCGTTACCTTTAATTGTCGGTGCAAGCTGTTTTTAGAACGGCGGAGCAGAGCCGTGAGCTGCTCAGAGCTACGCTACGGAGGCTCATGGGATTTCTTGGTTTCCCTCATCAAACTCATCAAATACACAATCCAACAACTCCACAACGCTCTGGTGGACAAGTTGTGACCTGCACATTCACCACGCGATGAGATAATAACACAACGTTACCACACA
>CM064902.1:27106641-27151641 GCA_030347415.2 Decapterus maruadsi
CGTCACCACTCTGCTGCAGGAATCTCTCCTCACAGTTTACTGTTCTGGATGAAGATGCTCTCCGTGATCTGGTCTCCCTCCTTCAGGATCTTCTCGTTGTAGATGTTGGCCATGGCGGAGATGAAGCACTGGAGCAGCAGCAGGATGTGGCCCACGCCCAGAGACCGCAGCTTCTCCACCACCTCGTCCCTCCAGGCCTGTCCAGGCAGCGACGACGCCCACGACTCACTGGCGCTGCAGCGACAGCATCAACATCAACTACAATTATTACTATAAAAAAGTACAAAAAGTACAAATACGATCATCTCTCCCTGAGGGAACTCTTTTTTCCTACTGTCCCTGAACTCATCACGTCACCTGCTGTTCCTCATCTGCTCCAGCAGCTGCGTGTAGAGCAGACAGGCGTTGGAGGGGGTGGACAGGGGGTTGGCATGGAGACCCGGCACAGCGATGGATTTCTGGCTGCTTCCCGATCCCGTCGTCAAGGAAACGATGGACAGGAAGAGGACGACCAGCGCCGCCCACTGAACCCAGGACAGACGCCTCCTGGAGGACGAGCAGAGAAACAACGTGGTAGCAGTTTACAAATAAGAGTAGTTACTGAGGAACTAATGAGTAAATACTGAGGAACTAATGAGTAGTTACTGAGGAACTAATGAGGAACTAATGAGTAGTTACTGAGGAACTAATGAGTAGTTAGTGAGGAACTAATGAGTAGTTAGTGAGGAACTAATGAGTAGTTAGTGAGGAACTAATGAGTAGTTACTGAGGAACTAATGAGTAGTTAGTGAGGAACTAATGAGTAGTTACTGAGGAACTAATGAGTAGTTACTGAGGAACTAATGAGTAGTTAGTGAGGAACTAATGAGTAGTTACTGAGGAACTAATGAGAAAATACTGAGGAACTAATGAGTAGTTAGTGAGGAACTAACAAGTAGTTACTGAGGAACTAATGAGTAGTTACTGAGGAACTAATGAGTAAATACTGAGGAACTAATGAGTAGTTACTGAGGAACTAATGAGTAGTTACTGAGGAACTAATGAGTAGTTACTGAGGAACTAATGAGTAAATACTGAGGAACTAATGAGTAGTTACTGAGGAACTAATGAGGAACTAATGAGTAGTTACTGAGGAACTAATGAGTAGTTACTGAGGAACTAATGAGTAGTTACTGAGGAACTAATGAGGAACTAATGAGTAGTTACTGAGGAACTAATGAGTAGTTACTGAGGAACTAATGAGTAGTTACTGAGGAACTAATGAGTAGTTACTGAGGAACTAATGAGTGGTTACTGAGGAACTAATGAGTAGTTACTGAGGAACTAATGAGGAACTAATGAGTAGTTACAGAGGAACTCATGAGTAGTTACTGAGGAACTAATGAGTAGTTACTGTGGAACTAATGAGTAGTTACTGAGGAACTAATGAGTAGTTACTGAGGAACTAATGAGGAACTAATGAGTAGTTACTGTGGAACTAATGAGGAACTAATGAGTAGTTACTGAGGAACTAATGAGTAGTTACTGAGGAACTAATGAGTGGTTACTGAGGAACTAATGAGTAGTTACTGAGGAACTAATGAGTGGTTACTGAGGAACTAATGAGTAGTTACTGAGGAACTAATGAGTAGTTACTGTGGAACTAATGAGTAGTTACTGAGGAACTAATGATGAACTAATGAGTAGTTACTGAGGAACTAATGAGTAGTTACTGAGGAACTAATGAGGAACTAATGAGTAGTTACTGAGGAACTAATGAGTAGTTACTGAGGAACTAATGAGTAGTTACTGTGGAACTAATGAGTAGTTACTGTGGAACTAATGAGTAGTTACTGTGGAACTAATGAGTAGTTACTGAGGAACTAATGAGTAGTTACTGAGGAACTAATGAGTAGTTACTGAGGAACTAATGAGGAACTAATGAGTAGTTACTGAGGAACTAATGAGTAGTTACTGAGGAACTAATGAGGAACTAATGAGTAGTTACTGAGGAACTAATGAGGAACTAATGAGTAGTTACTGAGGAACTAATGAGGAACTAATGAGTAGTTACTGAGGAACTAATGAGGAACTAATGAGTAGTTACTGAGGAACTAATGAGGAACTAATGAGTAGTTACTGAGGAACTAAGGTACACAAAATGAGAGTAGTTACTGAGGAATTAATGAGGAACTAATGAGGAACTATTGGGTAGTTACTGGGGAACTAAGGTACACAAAATAACTAGTAATAACTAGTTCCCCAATAATTTGTTTAGGAGTTACTGAAGAACTGACCATTAACTAAGTTAGTTCATCATTAGTTCCTCACTAACTACTCATTAGTTCCTCAGTAACTACTCATTAGTTCCTCAGTAACTAACTCAAGTTTTTCTCTTTTATTCATTTAATCATTTAATAAATCTTCAAGAACAGAACAGAGCAGAGACGTTAGAGGATCTACGTACTTCAGAACTATTCTGAAGAGCACGGCCGTGGTCAGGATGACGAAGTTGGAGAACAGCACCGCCATGGCCTGGAGACAAGATGGAGGACAGAGACGGAGACAGAGACAGAGACAGAGACAGAGACAGACGGATCAGCAGCAGGACACAATAAACTGAATGTTGTCCACAGGTTTGCATGTTCATGGGAGCTGAAAAATGTCGTGAAGGAGGAGCGGCGACTCACAGGCTGCAGGTACGTCATCACGTAGAAGATGATGAGGTTGTCCAGGAAGTAGAGGAAGGCAGGGACGGCCCACTTCAGGGAGCTGAGGAAGGAGGCGCTGGAGGAGCAGCCCAGGTCTCTGCAGGACCGACCCTCTGGAGGAGCCACAGGGAGAGAGTCAAACCAAAAAAAACTACACAAACTCACACAAACACACACACCTCATCAATAATTCAGCAGCTGTTCACCTCGGACTATGACCCTGACTGACATCACCAGGCAGAAGAGCAGTTTGAGCGCCTCGGCCAGGAGGTTGACCGACGCAGGCAGGAAGTCATACTTGTTCTCTACAAAATAAAAGACACACAGTCAGTGATACAAATAATAAATAACACAAATAAAACAGTTAAAAACATGTCCGTGATCATCATCACCGGCGTTGGCAGAGAATTTGAGCAGCAGGATGCGACTGGTCCCCAGGGTGACGAAGCCCAGGCCGAGGGCCAGGGTGTAGGCCGAGGAGCGGGAGCACAGTCTGGGGCAGGACTGGCAGCACCGCATGGCTGCAGCTGGAGCAGGAGGAGCAGGAGCAGGAGGAGGTGAAGGGGGGTGCAGTCAAACCTGATGGAGCAACACACACACACAAAACTGGTATCAGGCCTGGAGTTTCAGGTTCAGAAGTAAACAGACAAGTTGAAAACGAGGCGGTGAAACAACAGGTTGTGACATTTCCAAGGTCTTGGTCTTGTCTCGGACTCTGGATTTTCTCTCCAGACCATAAAGTCCAGACCACAGCTGCAGTGACATCTTTCTTTCTTTTTTTAACCAGAAATGTCTTTGTGTCACCGTCTCACTTTGGTTTCTGTGATGTACTAATTCAATAAGTTGCAGATAATTCAAATAGTTTTAAAGATTTTGATCAAATCATCATTTTCAGGTTTAGTTATCTGAGGAAATTTAAATCAAAAGCAACTGGACTTGTTTATTTGTCTAGGAAGACGTTTAACCTCTCCAAATCATCCTTTCTTTATTAGCTGGAGGAGGAATAATGTAAATACCAAGACACATGATTATTATGAGGACTGCTGCTACTGAATGGTCTGGTCTTGGTCTTGACCACAACACCAACAACAGGGTTAAATATAATACAGACTTGGATCATGATGAATGAGCCGTGCAGAGAGATTTTATGTAAAGGGATAATCAGTCAATTACTCCAGAAAATCCTGATCACAGGGTTTGAATTCTTAACATTGTTATGAATGGAGGCCGACTCTGGTTTTCACTGTTACTGACTGACTGCAGTACTGTATCAACTAGGAAGTTTTCTCTTTAATTCTGACATTTCAAGATTCAAAAACGTCATTGTTTGTTTCTGAGCTAATTAACCATCAATATAAACGCCTCTACACTGACATCAAACCAAAGTGAGGATTAAAAACATGCAACATTGCCTACAACAAAAGATGGCAATAGTATAATAACATGCAGCGGTTAATAGGATGGAAAGTGTCTGTAAACATAAATAAAACACGTCCAATGTTAATATATGAACATAAATATCCACAGCAGCACAACAGAGCAATAAAGTGAAACAACAGTTTACATTGATGTTGTTTACAGGAGTAAACAAAGAAGGAATAACCCATATCAAAACCGAAAGTAAAATACAGTCCTTTCATCCTCTGTCGGTTGTTGTAACAAATTAACGATAATCACCTCCACATATTAGATTGAACAGATTAGATTATGTGTTTACTCTGCGAGTTAAAGAGGAAGTGGAGCAGTGTGTGTGTGTGTGTGTCTGTGTGTGGCGACATAGCGTCGTCTGGTTCTTAATAAACAGCTGCAGCGACAACAACACTCTTCATCTTCCTGCTCTGTTCTCCATCCAGATGTTGTAACGTTTCTGGTATAAAAACATCTGTACTCACGGGTTGCTCCGCTGCTCTCCGGCTCATCGCAGCAGCAGCAGCAGCAGCGGCATCGCAGTCAACAACAGACACACAACAGACCAACCAGGCGCTTCCGGGTTTAATCCGCGCACGCGTACAGCCAGGTGTCGCGCTGACGTCATCCCACACACGGCCACGGCATGATTGGCTTCAGACGGTGTGATCTCACCTGTGTATCATCATCATCATCATCATCATCATCATCATCATCATTAACCACGGTCTGGTATGTTTCTGTCAGTTGTTTTTTTACACTCACGCACTTCAGTTCAGTGACGTAGCAGGTTTAATACACACGCAGGGGCGGGGCTAAAAAGGGGGAGCAGGGGTGCCAAGGCCCCGCCCACCCGCTTCAACTAGATAAGTCAGGCTCGTTTAGTCCATAGACTGTACAAAAGGATTAGTCAAGTCTCTGTATGACAAGACAAGAAAAAAGACACAAAACCTCATCAACGAGACACAACATGGCAGAAAAGAGACAAAATAACAACAAAGAGTCAAAATAACAACAATGAAAAGCTAAAGACTTTGCATAATGACAGAACACACAATCATAATGAGACACAGAACAACTACAGTGAACTTAAAGAGATTCTAAAGACTTCAAAAAAGACACAAAATGGCAACAAGGGGAAGCAAAAGAATGGCAAAATGATGTACAATAATATCAAGACACAATATTCACTTAAAGACACTGTTAAAGGAGACACAAACTGATGACAAAGAGATGCAAAATAATACAAATGACCCCAAAGCGAAGCCTAAAAACACAAAATAAGAAAGAACATGAAAACACAGACGCAAAATAACGACAAGGAGGAGACAAATGTTGCGCAAAATCATACACAACAACCACAAAGAGACACAAAACGACACATGATCTTTAAATGTGGAGGTCATGAGTCTTTATTATGTAACACATACCAACCATCCAACCAACTGCATTCATTTAAATGTTGTGTTTTGTGGAAGACTGGTTCCTGTTCCGTGGATCTACAGTGTGTTACACTGAACAAAACACTGAAAAACATTAAAAAGAGATATAAGATAAATGTAAGGCTATTTTGTTGAAGGGTACAATATATAGTTGTTATACACGAGACAACAACACTTACTGTACATTTCAAAATGTTTCCATCCCCAAATATAAATTAACTGTCTGGTATGGGCGTTGTCGCCATCCACCACACACACACACACACACACACACATTGATGCTTTTCCCGTTGAATTATGACGTGGTTTCGTTCAAACCCGGAACATTTTGAGGTGAGAAAAAAAAAACGTTTTCAACGGTCTTCCCGTCTGACATCCTGGTGATTCACAGCCAAACACATGAGGTTTCAATTACAAGAAGAAGAAAAAAATACACACAGACAGAGTTCATTGCCCTGGGACATAATGTTTAAGCATGTGTGTGTGTGGTGTGTGCATGTGTGTGCATGTGTGTGCATGTGTGTGCATGTGTGTGCGTGAGTGCATGTGTGTGTCAGTGACAGATAAAGCACAGAGCCGACCTCTCTGTTGTCAGATCACACTGTCTCTCTTCCACTTGTTGGACCAGCAGCAGCAGCAGCACCTGGAGGAATCGATCCCAGCCATGAGGCTCCGTGTCTGGGCTGCTGGAGCTCCGTGGTGCCCCGTCCTGGTTCTCCTGGTCGTCCTGACCGTCCCCCACGTCCACGCCAGCCAGGAGCCGGCGAGCAGAGAGAGACACTTCTACATCGCTGCTGTGGAGATAGACTGGAAATATGACTTACACAGGTGGGATATGAAATAATAAGAAACACAACAGTATTTAGTGATTTTTTTTAAACACTTTACAATAAGGGTCCTTTAATTACCGATAGTTAGTACATTATTAAGCATTAATTAACTGTTTACATATATATTAACAATCATTGGAGACACATTTATAGCCTGTTAATAAGCAGTTAATTACTGTTTACTACTCAAAGTTCGTTAATACATTTAAAAGTTAAATAATGTAATTTGTTATCATTATGTATGCATTACTCAGCATTAATTAACACATTAGTTTATATATTAATGCTTAATAATGTACTAACTATACTAACTAATGTTAATTAAGGAACCCTTATTGTAAAGTGTTACCATTTTTTTATTATATTTATTTCTGGTTAATTTAATTTAAAGAATAAACTGTGCCTTGAGTTTATCCATGTGTAACTTCATTGTCAGTCTGTTACTGTTATCTATGAAAGCCTCGATGTTCCTGTTCCTGTTTATGTATTTAGACGTTTAGATACCAGCAGGAACACATGTCGTCTCCTTCTTCTTCATATCTAATCCATAGTTCTGTTGTTGTACATTTGTTTTTTGTTTTTGGGGGGGTTTTTTGAGAGGGGTGGGTGTTTAGCTGATTCATGCCGTGTGGTTTTCCACTCCTCTGCAGGTCTGGTCCCACCTATAAGAAAGTGGTCTTTCGGGAGTATGATGAAGGCTTCAAACAGGCCAAGACTCATCCGTCCTGGTTGGGTAAACACATCCGTCTGTCTGGATCTAATTATGACGATGATGAAACTGTCTTGAAGATTCACTCACACTGATATCAATCTTTATGAAACAGACTGTAGCAGACTCCTTAAATTTGATTTACTAGAGTCTTTCAATAGAATTAAAAGAAAACAGTGCAGATAAAGAGCTTTTATCGTTCAATAATCTCAATTATCACAATATTTCCTCTAAATTTCCAAGTCTTGCATTTGTTATTTGTGGTTTTGCAACAGATTTCCCTGCAGCCAGTACGTCGTACCTGGTCATGTGGCAAAAAAATACTGTCTAATACAGTCATATCATAGACTGTTATGTTTAGTCTGGACTGGATGCATGGAGATATTGATTTAGAGCAGTAACCTAAAGGAAGCTGAGGACTCTTAACAACTGTCCTAGCTGAATATTTTCTAATTTCCTTCTTATTAGCACCAAATAAATAAGGAACAGCAACATATTGATCAGTTTCTAAGGAAAAATAAAGTAGATTTTAGAAGAGAGAATAAATATTGAACAGGTACGTACAAGGTAAATTGGAATACATGAGCCATTGATGACATATTATTAGCTGGTTATTGAAAGTCAGTGAATCAGCACTAACACAGAGAGACAGAGTTGATGAGTCACTGTGTGAGTTTGTGTGTGTGTTTTCTGTCTGTGCAGGTCTGCTGGGCCCCACGCTGAGGGCCGAGGAGGGCGAGACCATCGTGGTCACCTTCAGGAACATGGCGCCCGGGGCGTACAGCATCCACCCGCACGGCGTCGCGTACGGGAAACAGTCGGAGGGTGAGTGAGTGAGTGGTGGGGGCCGCGGCTGCTCTGCCGTCCAGTGTCCGTAAAGGTCACGCGGTGTGATCGGGACGTTACTCACTCTAATAATTTACACAAGATTGGCCAACACAACAAACAAGTTTTGTTTGTCTTCTTCTGAAACATTAACCAGGACAGGACGATTATCAAAGTGGACGGTACTGAAGTCCAACAGGGTCCATCGCCGTCGTCGTTGCTAAGCTCCCGGAAATCCTCGTCTGTCTGTCTGTCTTTTAAAATGAAACAACAGCTCACAGGAAACTCTTCATTAACTCTTCATTAAAGCAGAACGTCCTGTCACAGACTTAGTTAATAAAGTCAACCGTCTCCTGCACAGTCAGAGGAAGAGGAGGATTTATACTGAATTAAGTTCTTTCATGCACTGATCAATTTTGAGATTTTGGGCTATTTTTCTTCCTTCACATGTCTTCTCTCTCGGAAAAGTAAAAAAAAATGGTAGAAAATCCACATTCAGGTTTTTATTTTACTTCATTTCGTCAGTAGATTTCTCCTAAATTCACCAGGAGTTAGTCTGACCCATGTCATGTCAGGTGTCGTTGTAAAGCTCTCTCTCTCCTGAACAATGATGTCGGCTCCAAAAACTGTCATCTCCTCCGTATCTGCAACAAATTATAAAAGTATTATTTACATTAACAATCTATGGAATTTTAGCCACTTTAAAAGGAGTTTTTCCTCAGACTCTGGGCTAGAAATCTCCTCTTCAGCAGCACCTAAACCTTTTAGTTTGATCCCTGTCTATATTCTGAAGGTTTTTCCAGAGGGGATTGTTGATATATCATTCACAGCCTCATTTATACAACACTTTATTCCTAAAAAAAATTGATTTTTTATGGCTGGTGACAGTATTTTCTCATTTACAAAGTGATAAAAAGAGATATTCAAAATCCTCATCTGGAAAAGCTATTGACTCTAATATAATATGTCAAAAAAATAAAACAAGAATCATCCATTTTTCAGATTTTGGTTCTGGAAATATATGCAAATTAGCGCATACTTGATTAGATATTGCCTAATTTACATATTTAAACATACAATTTGACAAAACTCGTAATACAAAAAATATTTGTCTTAATGTGAGTGATAAACTTGGGAAGTTTCATGGTGATATCTGTTAGTTAAAATTTTTTACCCTATTCACCTGTAGTGTCTACCCTTAATTTGACTTTTTGGTTATTTTGTGTGTGTGTGTGTGTGCAGGAGCCAACTACTTTGACAACACGTCACAGAAGGAGAAAGAGGACGACATCGTGCAGCAGAATGAGGAGCACGTCTACACCTGGGAGGTGACGCCGGATGTTTCTCCACAGCCCAACGACCCCACCTGCCTCACCTACACCTACATCTCCCACCGGGACGTGGTGGAGGACTACAACTCCGGCCTCATCGGGACTCTGCTCATCTGCAAACCCGGTGAGCAGCGAGACCTGGATGAGTCTTCACTTTGGTTTCGAGTGGGGAAAAACTGAAATCATTTTTGTTGTTGTTTGTTTTCCAGGAAGTCTGGATGAGTCGGGGCAGCAGGTCGGCGTCCACCACGAGTTTGTCTTCCTCTTCGGGGTGTTTGATGAGAAAGAGAGCAGGTACAAGACGAGCGGCTACGACTTGGACAACCACGTCAAGTACACCATCAACGGATACACGAAGGGATCGCTACCTGGTCAGTCAGTTTGTTCCTTTGTGTCCTACTAACATTTACATTTAATTCTGAGTGATCCAACTGAGCAGATTTCAAAATAAAAGACTCAGAGAAAAGAGATATAGGTGGGCGGGGCTTTAGGTGTAACTGCTTTGTTGTGACATCACAAAGTGACAGGACAAGTGACTTTCACAGTATTAATATAGAACCTAGAGCTTAGTTAATGAATACAGGCATGGACATCTATTTATACTGTGGACTTTAACACAAACATCTACCTTTATACTGTATGGAGCTTTAACACAAACATTACCTTTATATATGGAACTTTAACACAAACATCTACCTTTATAATGGACTTTAACACAAACATCTACCTTTATACCGTATGGAGCTTTAACACAAACATCTACCTTTATACCGTATGGAGCTTTAACACAAACATCTACCTTTACACCGTATGGAGCTTTAACACAAACATCTACCTTTACACCGTATGGAGCTTTAACACAAACATCTACCTTTATACCGTATGGAGCTTTAACACAAACATCTAATACAAATATAGTAAAATAACTTCACAACTTCACTTGTGATATTTTAACATTGTGCTCTGCTTCGTTTTTCACACTATGTACAGATGTGTGTTGGATGGCAGTCACCATAGTTGGTGTAATAACATTCACCAGATGTCTTGTGTAAACTGTATAGATGAAGGAGACAAAGTGACGGACAGTCTCCTCCTTCTTCTCCTCTCTGTCCAGATGTGAAGATGTGCGCTCACGCCCCTGTGAGTCTGCACCTGGTGGGCATGAGCTCGGAGCCCGAGGTCTTCTCTGTGCATTTGAACGGACACGTGCTGGAACACATGGGACACAAACTGTCGTCCGTGGGTCTGATCAGCGGTGCCACCGCCACCGCCACCGTTGTGCCGGTCTACAGAGGCCGCTGGCTGCTCTCCTCATACACCAACAAACACATGGAGGGTAGGAGCTTCTCTCATCCAACATCCATCCATCATATTCACCAGCATGACCTCATCTGAATGTTTTTTTTCTGCTCTTGCAGTCGGCCTGCATGGCTTCGTGGACGTGGAGAAGTGCGATGCCTTCAAAGCGCCGGTACGCTGGATGACTATTGAGCAAAAGCGACAGAGCCGGGAGTGGAAGTACTACATAGCAGCAGAGGAGGTTGTCTGGGACTATGCACCGAACGCGCCCGATCATGTTGATGAGTAAGCAGCATGAAAACTAATCAGACGTCTCTCTGTTCTTTGTGGCAAAACAAGCTCATTCTTTGTGTTAATGATTCATTAATGGAGCTGCTGCAGATGATTCATTCATTACTACAGCGTTTTAAATGAGATGACTAATTGCTCTGTTTACTGTGAAGCTGTGACTGACATGACTGTGTTGCGTGATTATATAATAGTTTTGTTAATACTCACTTATTAATGCTTACAAAATCCAAAGAGAGCATCACAACAGCAGAGTAAAAAACATTATACACACATTTCTGCACCATACACCATCCATGTGTCAAACCTCTTCTCTTCTGTTTTTTGTAGGGACTTCAGGCTCCAGTACCTGAAACAGTCGTCGACACGCATCGGTCGTAGGTACAAGAAGGCGGTGTACACTATGTACAGCAACGAGTCGTTCACTGAGAAGATAGAGCAGAAGAAGGAGCTCGGCATCCTGGGCCCAGTGATCAGAGCGCAAATCAGAGACGTTATCACGGTGAGATCATCAGTTCTGTCAAAAAGGGCCTTCAAGCTTCACTGTGTAAATGCTCATTTTAGTCGTATTCTGACCACCTGCTTCAGCTTCATCTACTACGTCTTAGTTCTGACTGATGCATCCACCGTAAAGAGCATGTATGTAGTTATTTAGACATTCAGCTTCATCTAGAACTCCACCGGCGCAAGACGGACTCATGTTTTCATTCATAGATTTCTGACTGATGCATCCATTCCGTAAAGAGCATGTATGCATTTCCGCCACCACTAATAATAACAAAATAATGATAGAGACAAAAGTTATTTAGACATTAATATTACTCACATTAGAGTCTGTGGGTTCTGACTCCAGTGGCCGTTGGCTGAACTGCAGCTTGTGGCATTTGTAGTGTTGGTTCATTCTTCAGCACTGGAGTTTTCTGTTCGGTTCATCTGCTGTTCAACTGCGTGTGAATGTAAACGCTGATTAAAGCTGCAAGTCTGCACTTTAATCAGTGGTATTACAGTTACATGGCTGTGATCGCTACTGTGTGTCCTCACACATCCTCCTGTCCTTTCACAGATTGTGTTCAAGAACATGGCTTCCAGGCCCTACAGTATCTATCCACATGGACTGACCATAGAGAAGTTAGATGAGGGAGCCAACTACCCAGAAGGAGGTAGCTACAAATAGTGTTCAGTACTTATTATACTGCATTTTCCTAACTGGTTTGATTATCTGAAATGGTACATACAATTTATCTGATGATGTGTTTGCCAGGAAACCAGTCTCATGCCGTTCAGCCGGGTGAGACGCGCACCTACATATGGAGAGTGCTGGAAGAGGATCAGTCTTTGGACGGAGACCCTCGATGTCTGACCCGGATGTACCACAGTGCAGTGGACACACCGAGAGACATCGCCTCAGGACTGATTGGACCGCTCCTCATCTGCAAGGACCAGTCCCTCAACGTCAGGAACGTGCAGGTAAAGACTGTTTGCATGTTAGTGCCTTGGTTCTGTTTAGGTGTGGGCAAAAATATCGATATGGCAATATATCACGATACGGCACGGATACATTTTTAAGACATGTTTATATGGCTATTGACAATAGTCAAGGTGTTGAAAGACAAAATAAAGCAAAATTCAAAAGTGTCAGACGCTGAATCAAGGGCTTTTGTTTCTACAGCTGAAAGCCGACAAGGAGCAGCATGCCATGTTTGCTGTGTTTGATGAAAACAAGAGCTGGTACCTGGATTACAACATCGGCCATTACTGCGATCGAACCAAAATCTCCAAAGGGGACTCAGACTTTTATAAGTCCAACGTCATGCACAGTAAGTTTTATCATAATCTGAAGCTAACAACAGCTGATCAGTCCAAAAGACAACTAATATTTCTGTCCATGTCTTCATAGCGATTAATGGTCACGTGTTTGAGAGCGGCCCAGTCTTAGGCTTCTGCCACAATGAGGTTGCAACATGGCACGTGTCGAGCGTCGGAGCACAGAACCACATCCAGACGGCTACGTTCTACGGTCATCCATTTGAGCTGAATGAGCGGATTGAGGACTATCTTAGCCTCTACCCCATGACTGGAGAAAGCATCACTATGCCCATGTCCCAGACTGGTCAGTCAGGATTTACACTACCTTTTTATGTCAGATGGTGCATCTCTCTTAGGTATTCTCAATGCAGAACTTAGACTATCAAGCCACAATTTTGAAACTTGAAGATGTTTTTAAAGATCTGTTATGGGTGATTTTTCTCTTCAACCAGGTGTCTGGCTACTAGCTTCCCTGAATTCCCATGAGACAACCAAAGGAATGCGGCTAAAGTTTCGGGATGTCGAGTGCTTTCGTGACTACACGTATGAGTACGAAGATACAAGCAATCACTTTAATGAATGGAGTCCTGACAGTTTCGTAGACCTTGAGAAAAAAGAAGAGAGCAAAAAGAAAGAAGAGGGTGAGAAGAAAGAACCAGAACCAGAACCAGAACCGATAAACAAAAAGTCCGTGTCAGAGGAACCAGATATTTACACAGCAATGTTTGCAGAAGAATTAGGTCTCAGGTCTCTAAAGAACCAGACTGTGGACCCAGAGGTGGAGAAGCTGGACCTCTCTTTTCTAGACTATGATGCTGTCGATGTGGCTGACGGGGATATGACTACCACCAAGAAGTTCACTAAGAAGAAGATTAACAATGGCACCATTGTTTCACAACCAAAAACAAGGAATGAGACTGACGGGACAGTTGATTTGCAAAGCATTATTGGGAATACAACACATGTACAGAACACGAGAAATGCATCAACGGTTGACAACTCTACATTGAAAACAGAGAACACAACTACCATTAATAGCCCAAAAGCATTACTAAAGAATGACAGCAGCGCTTCACTAGCCATTGCAGATCTTGATAATGATGCAGTGTCCATCAAAGAAAACTCAACAATTGACAGTGAGATGACCAATCTTACCACAGCATTACAAGACTCTACCAACCCTACTGTAACACCAACTGGAAACGCAAGTTCCCCAATGCATGTTGAAAATATTACTGACACCCTGACCAGTGATAACCAGACTTCTGTGGGCAAGATCTCCTCAGAGGAATCAAAAGAAAAACTCAGGGGAAATGGAGGTTATGGAGGTCAAGGTTCCTCAGAGAGCAGTGAAGAAGTGTTTATCTACCTTGCAGATGGAGATAACAGTGCAAAGGTGATAAAAACCACCTCTGTCAAAACGCAGGGCCGCAACTGGACTTATGATGTCAAGCACGAAGTAGAATCCGTGGAGATCCCCGACCACATGATGAAATATCTTGAGACTTCTGAACCAACCCCTGAACCAACCTCTGAAGCAACCTCTGAAGCATACCCTGAACCAACCTTTGCAGCATACCCTGATGCAACCCCTGACACAACCTCTGAAACATACCCTGATGCAACCCCTGAAGCAACCTCTGAAGCATACCTTGACACAATCCCTGAAGCAACCTCTGAAACATACCTTGACAAAATCCCTGAAGCAACCTCTGAAACATACCTTGACACAACCCCTGAAGCAACCTCTGAAGCATACCTTGACACAATCCCTGAAGCAACCTCTGAAACATACCTTGACACAACCCCTGAAGCAACCTCTGAAGCATACCTTGACACAATCCCTGAAGCAACCTCTGAAACATACCTTGACACAATCCCTGAAGCAACCTCTGAAGCATACCCTGAAGCAACCCCTGACACAACCTCTGAAACATACCCTGAAACAACCCCTGAAACGACTCCTGAATCGACGCCATCCCCAGCCCCAACCCCAAAGAAGAAGACGAAGAGAGTGACCCTTCGACAGAGACCGCAGAGGGGTGAAGGTATGAAAACAAAGAGGAGGAAGGAATACAAGCCTCTGGCCAGGAGTGGCCTACCCAACGCCTTACCATTCTCCCCTCGTGGCTTCAACCCAATGATGACGCCACGCGGGTCCCGGCCCGGTGCACCACAGCCCTTTTCTGACGAGGAGGAGCTCATTAACATGCCCGTGGTCATCGGTGTGCCCCGGCCTGACTTCAGCGACTACGAACTCTACGTTCCTGGGAATGAACCTGACCATCTTGGGCTGGATGAGCACGATGTTCATGCAGATGAGTATGAGTGGGTGTCCTACAAAGACCCATACAGCGGTCATGAAGACATCAAGAACCTCAACTTAGATGAGACCATCAAACACCACTTAAAGATCTTAGGCCAGAAAACAAAGATGTACTTCATTGCTGCCGAGGAGGTGCAGTGGGACTATGCAGGTTATGGACAGAGGTGAGGTCAGAGGTTGTGGTAAGAGTTGCTCATGTGACCTTTTCTTACCTGCAAGTAAAAAACTAAAATAATGTTGTGTTACTACCACAGGAGACAAGACAAGTTGCCACTGAGCAACAGAGAAACCTCATTCACCAAGGTGGTTTTCCGGAGATACACGGACAGCAGCTTCAGCACACCCGACGTCCGTGGAGAGTTGGATGAGCATCTCGGCATCCTGGGACCTGTCATCAAAGCAGAGGTTGGAGAAAGCATCTTGGTAAGTCAGATAATCTACTGTGAGAGGGCGTCACCGTCACTTACAACAACCTTTGCATGTAACTCTCAGAAATGAACTGTTTTACTGTTTTACGTTCAGGTGACATTCAGGAACAACGCCAAACGGCCATACTCCATTCACCCTAATGGGGTCACCTATGCCAAGCAGTCAGAGGGTCTGTCCTACGAGGATGACTCCACGTATTGGTTCAAATATGACAACGAGGTCCAGCCCAACGACACCTTCACATACTTATGGAAGGCCACTGACAAGGCTGGGCCAACATCAGAGGAGTCGGACTGTCGCACCTGGGCCTACTACTCAGGTGTTAATCCAGTGAGTACTTGACATTAAATATGAATTCGGTTTGGCAAGGAATGAAGAAATGCAGCTCACAAACAGCGATGGGAGTAATGGCGTAACTAATGGTGCTACGGGACTACTTTCTCAAGAAGTCCCGTCACAAAATAATATACCCATTAAAGTTTATGTTATATACACTTTTTTTCAGTCAATTAACTAGTCGGAAAAAAGACGTTTATCTGGAACTAACCAACTCACTCAACTCAACTCACTAAAGTTGAGTGAGTTGGTTAGTTCCCGACAAACAGGAGGTAAGTCCAAGTAATTTGACATAATATTGGATCATTTTATTTCAAAAAAAGGAACACAATAGTTACTTTTCCTGGTAGTTAGTTACTTTTTTAATATATTACTAACTCAGTTACTTTATTGGGAAAGTAACTGGTTAAAAGTAACGTGCCCAACACTGCTTATAAATACATTACAGCCACTCCATTCTGATTTTAAATCTGTGACTCTGGCACCCTCTAGTGGCAGCTTCAAGAAGATAGTGCAAGTGCTCAAACTAGAGACTGTTGCTTTAGGAGCTTTAAATTAAGATTTGATTGCCTATGTTTATATGAAGCAAAGGTAATAAGACCTGGCCCTTGCTCTGATTTTAGGAGAAGGACATCCACTCTGGTTTGATTGGGCCTCTGCTGGTGTGTCGAGAGGGAACCCTGAGCAAAGGCTTGTCAGATATGAGGGAGTTCATGCTGCTTTTCATGACCTTCGACGAGTCCCAGAGCTGGTACTACGAACAGAACCGCGAGTTCATTCAGAGGAAAACACGACGAAGAACCCTGGGGCCTTTCTTCAAGGAGAACCTCAAGTTTCACTGTGAGGAATTATTATGTGTTATACATGGTCACCGCTGATTAGATTAAACACAATGATACAATATTGATGATAATATATCCCGTTTTTTCTCTAGCTATCAATGGCATCATATTCAACCTGAAGGGCCTGAGGATGTACACCAAACAGCTGGCCCGCTGGCATCTCATCAACATGGGTTCTCCTAACGACTTCCAGAGTGTCCACTTCCACGGTCAGACGTTCATCAACAAGCACGGCAAGAGCCACAGACAGGCGGTCTTCCCTATGCTGCCCGGTTAGCACCATTATTCTTGTTTTCAAACTGAATTCAGAATAACCTCTGTTAGCTTAGCTCCTTGCTGTAATGCCGATGATGTTCCAAGTTGTTCACTGGACCAAAACTGTCTTTTTCAGGGAGCTTTGCCACTCTGGAGATGTATCCGTCCAGACCAGGCCTGTGGCAGCTGGAGACAGAAGTTGGTTCCAACCAGAAGAATGGCATGCAGACCCTCTTCCTGGTTCTGGACGATGGTATAAATATTTCATTAGTTTGATCCCGATACCAGAGACAAATCGTTTTCAGGTTGTCGATCCATTATTATATATGTCTACCCCACTTTCATGGACGTGAGATGTCAGTTACTCCTTGAAGTAACTTCAGATATGGAACAAACATTGACAAGGACATAAAGACGGGTTGAATTGATTCAAGTGGCAAAGGTCAAGATATGTGGTGGTCACAAATAAACAAACATTTGGGAATAAATGCCCCGACACAGCTTGTGACTTTTAGTTTCTTTTAGTGAAAACCTCTGCAACTCTGACCCCTTTTCTTCTTCTGCAAACTCAACAAACAACAATGAACCAAAAGCACCCTCTTGTGGATTAAATAAAATAAAGCACTGTCTGATTACGAAATAATACACATCACAAGTAGAAATGAGGAGTGTGATTAAACTAAGTCCAAGTAGTGGAGGCGCACAGCTTTTGAAGTAGTGATTTCAGTTTTCTAATTACATCGACTTCCTCTAATACCAAGACATTACTTGTGTGTCTGATCTCAGACTGCGCCCGTCCACTGGGTCTGGAGTCAGGCAGCGTGACGGACGAGCAGATCACAGCAACCAGCACTAGAGGTACCTCCAGACCTCCATCACCAAACACCAGGATTCAATGAAATTATTGCATAAAAGCTGCAGTAAAGCTCTGTAAGTGATGTGTTGTCAACACTCTGTCTCCTCTTTGAAGGATACTGGGAGCCTCATCTAGCCAGACTGAACAACCAGGGCAAATACAACGCGTGGAGCACAGACGAGGGCAACAGCTGGATACAGGTGTGTAAAGTGGTTATGGCTAGACAGCGCTAGCGCTAGCAACAACGCTAACCCATGGGGCAATTCTTTCAACCACAACAAACAATCAAAAAACAATCAAATATCTATGACTGGAATCATTAGAGACACAACTGAACTCATATAGTGAACAGTAGAAACAGTAGAAACGTGTTTTTTCATGTAATCACTCACCTCAGATAGCCGAACTCTGGGACGTCCTGGAAAGACATTACTATCCGATCACAGAGCGCCTGCTCTCCCCGCCACAGAAACAAACACTTTTTCCTCGTTGTGATGATTTCTTTACAAAAATAAACAGTCAGAGATATTATGGACATCACCACTGCACTGTTCCACCATTTATTTTTGTAGAGAAATCATCACAACAAGGAAGAAGTGTTTGTTTCTGTGGCGTGGAGAGCAGGCGCTCTGTGATCGGAAAGTAATGTCTTTCCAGGACGTTTCAGAGTTCGGCTAACTGATGCAAAAACAAAACGAACAAACAAAAGTTTACTGTTCATACTGTGCACTATATGATTTCAGTTGTGTCTCTAAAGATTCCAGGCATGTACCAGAGATATTTGATTGTTTTCTGAGTGTTTGTTGTGGTTAAAAGAATTGCCCCCTTGGGTTAGCGTTGTCGTTAGCGCTAGCGCTGGGTAACCATGGTGTAACTCTGGTTTGCCTGCATCAATTTAAGCCACGTTTTTTTTGCTCCCCCCGACACTGGGTGACCATCGGGACAACGATTTAAGGGTCAAAAATGACCAGAATTCTCCTTTAATACCTGCACAGGTGGACTTCCAGCGGCCCGTGGTGATCAGCCAGGTGGCGACGCAGGGAGCCAAGCAGATGTTCCAGTCCCAGTACGTGGACAGGTACCTCATCTCCTACAGCACCGACCGCCGGAGTTGGACCTTTTATAAAGGCGACAGCAGGGATCTCATGAAGGTGGGTGGATCACGTCTTCGATCGCCGGTTCGTCTACAAACTCAGAGCCTGAGTGAGTGTGTGTGTGAGACTTTCTATGCCTCCATCTTTCACCAGGTGTTCGACGGGAACCAGGAAGCTTACTCTACAAAGAGGAACGTCTTCTTCCCTCCGGTGGTTGGACGGTTCATCAGGCTCTACCCCCTCCACTGGTACAGCAAGCCCACGGTGCGCATGGAGTTCTACGGCTGCGAGCTCGACGGTAAGATGTTTATACCATCAGGCACTCAAGAGTTCGAATCCCGCATTTCCTGTCTATCTCACTATCAAAATAAAGGCAAAAATGCCTAAAAATATACTTTAAAAAAAGGAAAACAGTAACGCGACATTACATTTCCTTTCATTTACTTTTTTTTCCCTTTTACTGCTACACATAATCTTTACACTTATATTCAAAAAGTGTGCAAGAAAACGTTTAAAAAATATATACATATGAAAATAAATACATTAAAATAGAAAATAGTGACAGGAGAACAAAAATACATTTTAAAAAATTGATAAATAAAACCATTTTTTAAGCCTTAATAAATATGTGATTTGCTCCATCTGGTAAATGTCCCATATTTTCTGAATCCATCCATTATATGTCGGGGGATTTGGCTTTAACCACCTGATCAATATGCATTTTAATGCAGCTGCTTAATGCCAATACATTTAAGGTATATTATATATTTAACAGTGATGACTTTCTCAAATCATAAAGTTCAAGTGCACGTGTAGTTTGTAGTTTGTATTAGAGTCTGGGTTCCTGTGTCCTCAGGCTGCTCGGTGCCTCTGGGAATCGAGAACAGGCTCATCGAGGACCGTTTCATCACCGCCAGCTCCACGGCCTCCAGCTGGTACTCTGGACCCTGGACCGCCTCGCACGCTCGCCTCAACAAACAGGGCACCATCAACGCGTGGCAGGCCAAGGTAGGAACCGACACGTCGGGTCTAAACGAACCCATTCAAATCTGTGGATTATAGAAAAGTACGATTTGATGATGTGTACGTTCTCTTCCACAGTTCAACGACATGAACCAGTGGCTTCAGGTGGAGCTTCCCCAGGTGAAGAAGATCACAGGTATCATCACACAAGGAGCCAAGTCTCTGGGGAAGGAGATGTACGTCACCACCTACACCCTGCTGTACAGCCACAACGGGATGCACTGGATCCCCTACTCAGACGACGAGGACCTCATGGTCAAGGTGAAAAAACCTGCAGTAAAATGACACAGTTCTTTGACTCTGAAAGACATCTGACTCTAAACAATGTCTCCTCTCTTCCTCATTTAAATCCAGGTGTTCTCTGGAAATACAAACAACAACGACCACGTGAAGAACTACATCTACCCTCCCATCTTCTCGCGCTTCATCCGCATCGTCCCCACCAGCTGGATGAGCTCCATCACCATGAGGATAGAGCTGCTGGGCTGCGACTTCGAGTGACAGATGACGCTGCATGTCGATAAACACACGTGTTGTTTCTACACACACACGCATAAAACATATCAAACCGTCTACAGGCACGAGAAAAACTCATCATATAACCTGTGAAACTCAACTGCTGCATAAAGTTCCTGCTGCTGAGAAATTACAGATTATTTCTTGCCAGATGTGGAAATTTACTTTAACAAATGAATACAGTGCAACATTTGGCATTATATAATTATTTTAAGCATTTTAAGGCAGTTTAAAGGCCCAACAACAAAGAAGCATTGTAAATTATGCTGTGTATTAGTCCATATACAAATCCTATAAGGGACTGGTTTATGTGCCCCATTGTGATAAAACTCATCATTAATGCAGCAGCTCTGAGTGATCATTAGGTTTCTGTCAATAGTTTTATGTATTTTTAACCTAATATATTGTATTTTATTCCTCAGAAATATATAGAAATGAATGTAAATATGTAAAGTAGACACCATGTAATTTATTTTTAAAAATAAAAGTGATTATTATTCTTATATATTCAGTGGTGTGTGAGCATGTTAATGACTTAATGAATGAAAGGATGCTGTTTGCCACATGCACAGATAGTGCTGGTATCCCAGGTATGAGTATGTGAACACTGATATCTTCTCATGGTGTCTTGAAGGTGTCACTTTTAGCACGGGGGTCCTCTGCCCCCCCCCCCATCCCGTCGTTAAGCAGCAGCACCTCCAGGCCTCCAGAGTCAACAGACACGTGCAGCTGCAAACACATGGCGTGTTTATCCATTTGCTGCTCGTGTTAAACGCGGCGCTGGAGGTGTGAAAGTCTCAGCGTGGCATCGCGTCCTGCTGCGTGATACGCCGCTCATCTGGGGGGGCAGATCAACTCACAAATTACTTTATTGGACATTAAGTGACTGTGGAGGGAACCAGCTGCTTCACTGCAAAAACTCAAATATCTCAGCAAGAATATTCGTCTTATTTCTAGTCAAAACTAATCACATTATACTCAAAATAAGACTCGTCACATAAAAATTTGCCTCTTTTCAGACACGTTGTACTTATTTTAAGTCTATTTTCACTTGAAATAAGGAGAAAAATCTGATAGTGGAGCAAGTTTTTCTTTCTTATTACAAGCACCAAAAACTTTTTCTACTTATTTCAAGTGAAAATTGGTTTGAAACACGTGAAAATGATCGAAAAACAAGTTAATTTTTAGGTGATGAGTCTTATTTTAAGTGAAAAGAGGTTAGTTTTGACTAGAAATGAGACATTTTGACAAGAAATAAGAGAAATATTCTTGGAATTATTTTGAGTTTTTGCAGTGTTGTCATTTGACTGTGGGAAAAATGGAGGAAAAACAACAAGACAGGTCAGTGCACGGAACAGAAAGAAGCTCAGGTAGGTTGTCTGAGGTTTGTTTGGACAGTGGGAGGGGCCGTAATCCACTGCTTTAGGAAAAATATGCAAACATGCATGTGCTGCAAAGCCTCGTTTGACATGTTTCTATTATATCACTGTTTCCATCAGCAGATGAAGGTCAAACTGACTCCACATTAAACTCCATCCACTGATGAATAAAATGTGCTCAAACCGTCCGTCCACACAAACATCTGCTGCAGCTGTGAGGTTTCACCACCAGGTGTCGCTGCACGCTCACCTTCAGCCCACACCAGACTAAACCTCAGTGATGGACGTCCACCTGATAACTTCACCACACAACCAGGATCTCAGCACAAAGATAATGTGACACTAAACTTAAAATCTATGAACTTTTGGCTTTTTAAATCCTAAATTATCTGAATGTGACGGCTCGGTGCAGCCTGACGATGTGAAGTCCAGCGCCTTCATGGGAAATAAGATGAGCTACCCTCATTTTCACATGAGGCTGATAAATAAAGGTTTGAGTATAAATCCTTCAAAACCAGATGGATCACATGTGGCTAATGATGTCACCATGAGGTATTTTATACATTACACTCTGTCTCTGAAATGTTTTGTATTCCACATTATTGATTCCTATTCATTTGGAAATAAACAGGTCAAATCAATAAATAAACCATGCTAATGTGCTGGAGATGACGTCACATAATCAATTACTACATCAAAGGTTATTTGTGTGGCCACATGTCAAAGAGTCTCAATGATGACTGAGTATAACTGATTTTAGAAGTTATAATAACATAAATAAACAAAACAACACTAGAAATGATGATAAAAACGAATAAAATACCATTTAAAACTTGAATAGTTACAAATAACAAGTGAATAAACTAAGTAGCCTATGAATAAAATCACATTTCAATGAAAGCTGAGGTGGATTTCTGTAAAGTATGACTCCATATTAGTTATAAATAAACATATGGATCATAATAATATCATATATCATGTGTGTTTCCGACAGCATGTCATTGAGATACAGTCATGTCTTCATATATGAGGCTGAGGTAGCCTCGAACTGTCATGATCTGCCCGGTGACACAATATGAAAAGCAGAGGTGTCATTATCAGAAATACACACAAACACACACACACACAGGGACACACACACCGCCCGACGGGAGACACACAGCTTGTTTACAAACACACTTTTATGAGCGAGACGTCAGGGGAGTGTAACTTCAACCGGGAAAACTTTTATTGGCCACTGCACTGACTCACACAAACACGTATATATAGAATACACGGAGAGAGAGAGACACACACACTCATGCACACACACACTTACCCCTCCCATCTGCGGTCTCGCGCCGTCTCCGCCCACTCTGAGCAGCGCTCGTTAAAAAGCGGGAGTCTTCGGGTGGAGGGTTTAGTTGAAGACCTGGATCGAGGCGCGTGAGGCAGAGCAGGACTTTACACCGACAGGACTAACGCACTGTGGATCCGCAGAGAGAGAAACAAGAAAACTAATCCAGAAGACATTTTCATTCATCATCTCAACCTTCAACCTGGCTCCTGGAAGCATGAAGTCTCCGCAGCTGAAAACTCAAGGTGAGAGCTCATCATCATTAACCGTATGGTAGCCTGTTAGATTTTATTGTTAACTATTATAGGTGGAGGCACCTGATAAGATCCTTGAGTTTCCGCCTCTTCCTACGCTTCAAATTGTTAAATTGTTACTTTTTCTTGTGTAATTTTTAACTGTGCAAACAAATAAAATCTAAGAATCTAACCCTGTTTTAATTATAGCCTAATAATAATAACCAAACCTTTTCATAAATGTCATCACATTTTAATAGGAAATATGATTATTAATGGCGTTATAAATGACGATTAAATATTGGTTTCAGTATATACTGTATTTATTTATTTATTTATATATTTACTGTTTGGGTCGTTGCAGCCAAGCTCGTGGACGAGGAGGACCTGACCGACGTCCTGTGCGAGTTCGACGCGGTGATCGAAGACTTCACGTCGCCGGTGGAGAAGCGTCACTTCCGGTACGACGAACACCTGAAGACGATGAAGAGGAGGAGCAGCGCGAGCGTCAGCGACAGCGGCATCAGCGACACAGAGAGTAAGCACCGGTGTGAGTGTGTGATGGAGAATGTGTGGCTTTATCATGGGACAGTACTGTCATATCTGCATTTTGTCTTAGTTATTGGGCTTTTTATTTTTCTGTCCATCCAAAAAAGCACAAACCAATGCAAAGTGCAGCTAACACCAAGCCAAAGTGCAGTATCTGCCATAAAACTGTCAAAATTGGTCACAAAATATACCATAAAATGGTCAAAACTGGTCAGAAATACAAACTACAAAATACATTTAATTCAGCATGGCATACAGATACTGCACTTTGCCTTTGTAGAGCAGAGTAGAGGAGGAAGCCTCAATATATGGGTCAATATCTTCCAATCATAGTGGGGGAGGGAAGAGGGAGGGGGGGTCCAGACTGGAGATCAGGTTCTGCAGAAGTGTTAGTTTTAGTTTTAGGACTTTCCCTCCACTTTGCATCGGAAGCTGCTGCTGCTCTGCATCTTATCACGTAGCATCAGGACGCTGGCTGCTGGTTAACTGTTGCACATGCAATGCAATGCAGCGCACGCTCACGCACAGACACGCAATTACCCAGAGAGATAAAGAGCGAGCGCGCCAGAGAAAGAGAAATCCTTGATGGCGGTCCAGAGATCTGCTGCTGAGATTGAGCTGCTGCTGCTGCGGCTGCGGCTGCTGCTGCATATCTTGGCTCACCTGCTGCCAACATATTGTGGCTACGTCTCTTAAAAAGTTTTACAGTCAGATGTTAACTCTTATTACTCTACCATACACCCCCCAGCCCCAGCCCCAGCCCCCCACACAGCAGAGAGGGGGAAAAAAAACATGTTTCTGATGATAGAAGACACACAGAGCTGCATAAAGACTCATTTAGTTGTTATATATTAAAGGGATAGTTTACCCAAAATTCAAATTTCACTCATTATCTACTCACCCTCATGTCGACTAAGAGCTGTGAGTCCTCCGTTCCTTCTCTGAGTTACGGGGGGGTCCACGTCCAAAAAGACACACCAAAAAACATCCAAATACCTCCATACTGCTCGTCTGTAATGTCCCTCTTCTATTGTATGCCATATGGAGGTATTTGGATGTTTTTTGGTGTGTCTTTTTGGACGAAGAAAACATATGACGGTGAGTAGATAATGAGTGAAGTTTGAATTTTGGGTGAACTATCCCTTTAACCATGTGGGTAAAGAAGGCAACCATCAGGTGTTGGAACCTGCGTCATGTTCTGCTCCTAACGAGGCTGAGAGGATCAGATTCCTGCTCCGGCTCCGTCCTCTCCATGGCGCTGACGTGAACAATCGGCCTGTCGTCCTATTGTGCTGCAGCCTGATGGATGGACGGACGCTGATGAATGAGCAAAACAAAGGAGGAGGAAACAGAGAGAGGGAGGGAGGGAGGGAGGGAGGGAGGGAGGGAGCTGATGACAGAGGAAGAGGAATGAGACAGTTTCAAGTCAAACTCAGTGTGTGTGTGTGTGTATGTGTGTGTGTTGAGCTCCCCTGGTGAGTGTGTGGCGTCGCCTGTCTCACCCTGTGTGTTCAGTGCTGAGTGCTGCAGGTCACAGAGCTGGTGAAGTGGTCGACATCTGAGACGCTGTTGAAGGCTCTGAGAGGATCGGGCTGCTTAAAGGGATAGTTCAACATTTTGTTCACAAATTGGCGCATCACCATAACCCCTATAGTCACAGTAGTAGGTTTGTTACCTTTAATTGTCAGTGCAAGCTATTTTTAGAACGGCGGAGCAGAGCCGTGAGCTACAGAGGCTCATGGGATTTCTTGGTTTCCCTCATCAAATACACAATCCAACAACTCCACAACGCTCTGGTGGACAAGTTGTGACCTGCACATTCACCACGCTATGAGATAATAACACAACGTTACCACACAGAGTTGTTTTAGAGGGAAATTCATGCAAAACCGCTGATGCACGTTGTCTTCAGGGACAGTTTTTCATCAACAGTCTCTGCATTTCCCTCTAAAACAACTCTGTGTGGTAACGTTGTGTTATTATCTCATAGCGTGGTGAATGTGCAGGTCACAACTTGTCCAGGTTATACTTGTGTATTTGATGAGTTTGATGAGGGAAACCAAGAAATCCCATGAGCCTCCGTAGCGTAGCTCTGAGCAGCTCACGGCTCTGCTCCGCCGTTCTAAAAACAGCTTGCACCGACAATTAAAAACCTACTGCTATGACTATAGGGATTATGGCAATGGGCCAATTTACCAAAAATGTTGAACTATCCCTTTAATTGATAAAAGAATCCAAAAAAATCTAATTTAATCGTGCAGGAAAATAAGTTTTATGACGTGGTCGTGACTGTAATTACCGTCTGAGATCTCCATAACGATCTGTGTGGTGAGACCCTGAATGCATCACGGATAAATCTTCCCTGTGATGCAGCCGCTGCGTTTATATGTGCACGTGCTGTTGTGTGTGTGTGTGTGTTGTGCAAAACACAACCACATGCATCTCTGTGTGTAGCTGTGTGTGTGTGTGATGGAGGAAAAGGTGTCATTAAAGGAGAATGCAGTGATTACACACTGAATCTGCTCCACTGACACACATCGCGTTCATGTGCACCACTGTGTGTGTGTGTGTCTGTGTGTGTGTCTGTGTGTGTCTGTGTGTGCGCGCATGGAAAAGTGAGCATTCCCTCCTAATCTAATTAGTCTGTGTTATCCTCTCTCCCTCTCCGACAGGTGCCGACTCTCTCAACAGAAACAGCTTCAGCTTCAGTGACGAGCGGCTCAACTCCCCCACCGTGTTCTCCCCCACCTCCCCCGCCTCGCCCCCCCCTCTGATGTCACCAAAACGTGAGTTACACACCATTCTGACTGTAGTGAGACAACAGAACCAGAACCAGAACCAGAACCAGAACCACTTCCTGTGTGTCGTCCAACCCGTGACAAACTCTTCTTCTCTTCTTCTATCTCCGTCTGCAGCCAAACTGGGCGACACCAAAGAGCTGGAGGACTTCATCGCCGACCTTGACAAGACATTAGAAAGTAAGTGTTAATGTGAGCTCAGCTGTTACTCTGGATTTGCTTTAGCGTTTGTTCCATGTTGTCGTCTAGTCCCTTTAAAGGGATAGTTCAACATTTTTGGCATAATCCCTATAGTCGTACCAGTAGGTTCATTCACCTTTAATTGTCGGTGCATGTTGTTTTGAGATCGGCGGGGCAGAGACGTGAGCTGCTCAGTTAACACAATGGAGGTGAAACTCATCAAAAAACAAATCAAATACACAATCCAACAACTCTACAACGCTCTGGTGGACAAGTTGTGACCTGCACATTCACCACTTTGCGCTTTTGAAATCCCTCCGCCCAGCCAACCTCTAAAACAACTCCGCCTCTAATGTTAAATGATTATCTCATAGCGTGGTGAATGTGCAGGTCACAATGTGTCCACCAGAGTGTTTTGGAGTTGTTGGATTGTGTATTTGATGAGTTTGATGAGGGACAGGGGACTGAGCAGCTCACGTCTCTGCCCCGCTGATCTCAAAACAACATGCACCGATAATTAAAAGGTAATAAACCTACTGCTGTGACTGTAGGGGTTATGGTGAGAGGAGGATCTGACTAAATGTTGAACTTTCCCTTTAACATTGTGAAGTCCACCTCCACCTCATCCTCCTCGGAGCCGAGGACCACGAGGCCTGCGTGGAGAGACAGGATCAGTTTTCACTCTGTCACTCAGTCAGTTTTAAAAAGAAAAACCTAAGTACTGCTTGCAACACTGTCAATTAGCGCACACACCACACCACACACACCACACCGCGCTGTCCCATCCTATTCTCTCTCTCTACATATATATATAGCACATACATGAGTGTAGTGTAACCTGAGCAGCCCACAGAGCATCATGGGTAATAGACGTCCACGGCTAATCTGTGTCGGAGGCTCTTTCTTTCTTCCTTTTTTAACTACGGGGCCGGTGAGTGTTGGAACTTGCATCGGAGCAGCAGCAGGAATGTGCGCTGGTGCAAACCGGAGCTGAAACTCACACTGTAAATGTCAGGAATGGAATGAGACAGAGAGAAAGAAAGAAAGAAAGAAAGAAAGAAAGAAAGAAAGAAAGAAAGAAAGAAAGAAAGAAAGAAAGAAAGAAAGTCAAGGCATTTTCCTTATTTCCGTGTTGTTGTTTTTTCCTCTAAATGACAAGAACTCCAACCTTATTCCTTTGTTTTAGTGCAACAATCACTTTAAGATGTTTACAGTTGATTCATTATCCTTTTACATCCCAAAAACAACGCGCTCCACCTCCAAAGATATAAACTGCTGCTGGATACAGGACCGCACTCCAAATATACGTTTTTTATAATGACATGAACGTTTCAGGGAAAATCCTGATAACCTGGAACACACTGAAGAAGGGTTTTCCCCAAAACATTCATGTCATAATAAAATACTTGAATTTGGAGTGCACTCCTGCTACTGTTTGTACATTTTCTATATTATCCTTTTACGTAAAATATAATGAACAACCTTCCAATTCCTTGAGACAAATATCTGCAATTTCAATAATATTATCCCTCTACTGTCTTCAATATCATTTTCACACCGACCAATTTGGCTGCATGTTCGTATTAGAGCACAATAATTGATCAGTTTGAGTATTTTTTTAAAGAAAAAAAGTCCAAATTCTCTGATTTCAGCTTCTTCAATGTGAATATTTCTGGTTTCTTTCTTCCTTTATGACAATAAACTCAGTCTTTGTGGATAAAACGAGACATTGGAGGACGTCGTCTGGTGGTTTGACAAACGCTAACACATTTTTTAACATTTTATTGACCAAACAACTAATCGATCAATCATTTAAATAATCTATGATAATGATTAGTTGCAGCTCTAGATGATGTGTGAAGCCGTTTGAGACAAACTGCCGTCCCTCCCACCGCTCAATGCCTGTCCACCCGCCCCCCCATGGAGAATGTTTATTAGGGCCACCACCACCGCTGCCGCCGTCGCCGCCGTCGCCACCAGTGTTTACGATGATCAGTCTGTGGAATAGAAATAGAAGCCGTGACCCGGGAGCCGGGGAGTCCTGGTCTAATCAGGTCTGTCTCTGTCTCTCCTCAGGCATGTGACACGGAGGCTCGCAGTCGACCTGGAGCGAAGCCATGAACGAGGGAACGAGGGAGGGAGGGAGGGAGGGGTGGATGCCTGGACTCCCCCCCTCCTGCTTTCAACATGCACCTGCCTCCTCTGCTAACACACACACACACACACATTGAGAAGCAGCCAACAGGATACAGCTGGATGGCACCGCGGCTGCCAAGCGGCTCCAGCACGACGCCGGGTCTCGCCAGCTTCCAGCGGCTGCAGCCTACGGACGGCCAGAAGGGTCAAAATTAGCATCAGCACCAGAATACTCCACCGCAGAATGACAACATGGAATATCTACTACAAAGAGTCACTGGAACATTTATCGCCGGCTCCGAAACCCCCCCCCCAGGTCCCAACGCCCTCGTCCAAAAACTGGAGCTGGAAGAGTATTTAAGAAAAGAAAATGGCTTTTTATAATAGAAATATATTTGTAATTTTATAGAGCTTCTTATTGTACATTTTTCTTCATGTTTCTTTTTTTTGTGAAATATATTTTTGTATCTTGTGTAAATATTATAAGAATAATAATAAGAATAATAATTGTTCCAAATTCTATTTGCCTTGGTATTAACAACAGGCGACCGTCGACTGGAGTAAAAGTTGGTTACATGTTTAAATGTGAACTGAAAACTTAATCCACTTGGAAACAAAACTGGAAAGCAATATGTGTATTTAATACAGCTAATGCCGGCCAGAGACAATATTAAAGGATGAAATATTGTTCTTTTAGTTACACGTGGCTCCTCTCGTCATTTCTGATTCAGACGCACAGGTCGGGTTTTAATGAGGCTGCGTGTTCAGCTGTTTGCAGTATAGATACTTTAAGTTAAAGATCCCATATATCTGAGCGTTTACGATCCATAAAAAGATATATTTAAAACCATCTCAGTGTTGTTTTACATCTCCACTCTCTCTCAGGGCAGCAGAATAAAACACTCAGAGAAAACAAATCCTGCACATTTTTTGTTGGATGGTGGGCGGGGCTTTGTTGTGACATCACAAAGTGACAGGAAGTCCTGACGGCTGGTTTTAAGGCTCAGTCTCTGAATACATCTACCTTTATTTTGAAGGAGCTTTAACACAAACATCTACCTTTATTTTGAAGGAGCTTTAACACAAACATCTACCTTTATTTTGAAGGAGCTTTAACGCAAACATCTACCTTTATTTTGAAGGAGCTTTAACACAAACATCTACCTTTATTTTGAAGGAGCTTTAACACAAACATCTACCTTTATTTTGAAGGATTTTTAGCACAAACATCTACCTTTATTTTGAAGGAGCTTTAACGCAAACATCCACCTTTATTTTGAAGGAGCTTTAGCACAAACATCTACCTTTATTTTGAAGGAGCTTTAACGCAAACATCTACCTTTATTTTGAAGGAGCTTTAACACAAACATCTACCTTTATTTTGAAGGAGCTTTAACGCAAACATCTACCTTTATTTTGAAGGAGCTTTAACACAAACATCTACCTTTATTTTGAAGGAGCTTTAACGCAAACATCTACCTTTATTTTGAAGGAGCTTTAACACAAACATCTACCTTTATTTTGAAGGAGCTTTAACGCAAACACCTACCTTTATTTTGAAGGAGCTTTAACACAAACATCTACCTTTATTTTGAAGGAGCTTTAACGCAAACATCTACCTTTATTTTGTAGGAGCTTTAACGCAAACATCTACCTTTATTTTGAAGGAGCGTAAACACAAACATCTACCTTTATTTTGAAGGAGCTTTAACACAAACATCTACCTTTATTTTGAAGGATTTTTAGCACAAACATCTACCTTTATTTTGAAGGAGCTTTAACGCAAACATCCACCTTTATTTTGAAGGAGCTTTAGCACAAACATCTACCTTTATTTTGAAGGAGCTTTAACGCAAACATCTACCTTTATTTTGAAGGAGCTTTAACACAAACATCTACCTTTATTTTGAAGGAGCTTTAACGCAAACATCTACCTTTATTTTGAAGGAGCTTTAACACAAACATCTACCTTTATTTTGAAGGAGCTTTAACGCAAACATCTACCTTTATTTTGTAGGAGCTTTAACGCAAACACCTACCTTTATTTTGAAGGAGCTTTAACACAAACATCTACCTTTATTTTGAAGGAGCTTTAACGCAAACATCTACCTTTATTTTGTAGGAGCTTTAACGCAAACATCTACCTTTATTTTGAAGGAGCGTAAACACAAACATCTACCTTTATTTTGAAGGAGCTTTAACACAAACATCTACCTTTATTTTGAAGGAGCTTTAACGCAAACATCTACCTTTATTTTGAAGGAGCTTGAACGCAAACATCTACCTTTATTTTGAAGGAGCTTGAACGCAAACATCTACCTTTATTTTGAAGGAGCTTTAACGCAAACATCTACCTTTATTTTGAAGGAGCTTTAACACAAACATCTACCTTTATTTTGAAGGAGCTTTAACACAAACATCTACCTTTATTTTGAAGGAGCTTTAACGCAAACATCTACCTTTATTTTGTAGGAGCTTTAACGCAAACATCTACCTTTATTTTGAAGGAGCTTTAACACAGACATCTACCTTTATTTTGAAGGAGCTTTAACGCAAACATCTACCTTTATTTTGAAGGAGCTTTAACGCAAACATCTACCTTTATTTTGAAGGAGCTTTAACACAGACATCTACCTTTATTTTGAAGGAGCTTTAACACTAACATATACCTTTATTTTGAAGGAGCTTTAACACAAACATCTACCTTTATTTTGAAGGAGCTTTAACACAGACATCTACCTTTATTTTGAAGGATTTTTAACGCAAACATCTACCTTTATTTTGAAGGAACTTTAACGCAAACATCTACCTTTATTTTGAAGGAGCTTTAACACAAACATCTACCTTTATTTTGAAGGAGCTTTAACGCAAACATCTACCTTTATTTTGAAGGAGCTTTAACACAAACATCTACCTTTATTTTGAAAGAGCTTTAACACAAACATCTACCTTTATTTTGAAGGAGCTTTAACACAAACATCTACCTTTATTTTGAAGGAGCTTTAACACAGACATCTACCTTTACACCGTATGAATATAGCATAATAATATAAATCACTAACTTCCCTCTAAGCACACGCAGCAACACGCTGTGTGTTCCTCTGCACCTGCTGCTGCTTCTACTTCTTCTACTAAGGGAGTGTATCTGGGCGTATAGCCGGCGACCTTTGACCCCTGGTGGTCAGCAGACGGAGGGGTGCCTCTGACATAAGACTACACTTCGGCCACACCTGCTGCCCGGTGGGGGCCACGGGAGGGGGGGGTTGGGTTAATGGGTAGTGGTCACACCCTCCTGTCTCCCTCCACCTCTGGAAATAGACCCGTGTTGCTACAGACGTTACATAAGTCGCTGCTTTGTTGAGTGGTTGATAAATGAGCACAGAAGGTAAGAGAGGCTATAACATCTATTTCAGTGTGTGTGTGTGTGTGTGTGTGTGTGTGTGTATGAGTTTACATTCCTGGGAGGAAGGGAATATCCCACCTCTTCCTAAAATATTCCAAGGCGTCTATTTTGGTTGTTTTCTTTGGTACCAAACTCCACTTGTGCACATACCTTAAAAAAATAAAGAAGGAAAAATAAATAAACCTCGTTGTTTGATGTCGATCTGATCTGGACTCAGGTCTGCAGGGGAGGGGGGGGGGGGTGAAATCTGGGAGGGAGATCAGAGAGAGGGACACAACAGGGAGGTGGTGTGTGTGTTGCTGGGTTAATAAAGTGTTGAGGTGGTGATGGAGCCGCGGTGTTCCTGGTCAGCAGCTCCACCACCTCCAGGCTGCTCTGCTGCTCTGATTACACTGCTGATATGAAGCCCCCCCCCCCGGTTTAAAATGTCTGTTACCGTGAATACTTCAAACTTCAAACTTTATGTGTTTTGCAGATCGTTTCATCGTCCACCTGCTGAACTGTTCACATTAACAGACATTTTAAAGCAGGAGCTCCAAACCCTTTTCCTGTGTCATCTGTAACTTTGGAGACGTTTCATCTTCCACTTGATGAACTGTTCACAGCACGGGTGTCCAAACTTTTGCATGACACTGCATGTGCATTATGTAATGTGCTTTTTCCTAAATACAACTGTGGTTCGACAGCAGAAGGAAGAAGAAGAAGAAGAAGAAGAAGAAGAAGAAGAAGAAGAAGAAGAAGAAGAAGAAGAAGAAGAAGAAGAAGTTGCATGACACCGTACAGTATGTTCATATCAAAGCCTCAGGTCACAGAGAAGTCACAGTCACTTGCAGCAGCAGCAGCAGCAGCAGCAGCAGCAGCAGCAGCAGCAGCAGCAGCAGCAGCAGCAGCAGCATGTGCAGGAGGAGGTTTCAGGACATTCAGACGGGACTGAGACTGAGACCCCCCCCCCCCCCGACTCCCCCCCCTCCCCCAGTCCCAGCTGTGCATGGCTGCTCTCCAGCCTGTGGAGGATCCGGCCTGTAACAGCAGCGCTGGATGCCAGAGAGCTAATCTGATGGCAGGAAGCTGGCATGCAGCGCTGTCTCTGCCCTGCTGTTGTTTCTTCTTCACCACCACAGTTGGCAGAGAGAGAGAGAGGGGGGGGGGCACTGTCTGAGTCCACCTATCTGCACCGCAGGGCTCAGGGTTCCTGCCCCCCCCCACACCCCCACATCCACCCCTCGGCTGGGCAGCTGGCACTGATCTGAGACACCTTGTTGACACAACACATGATCCCCTGAGGACAGAGGCGGGGGGCGGGGGGGGCGGGGGGGGGGGGGGGGGGGGCGACCTTTCTTCTAAAACAACCTCCCGCTCTGTCCTGGCAGCAGCGGGCATCTCACTGGCAGCGTGGGGCGGTGGGAAAGTAGAGGCTGATAGCATCATCATCATCATCATCATCATCATCATCATCATCATCATCATCATCATCATCATCATCATCATCATCATCATCATCATCATCATCCTGCAGCCCTTGTGTCAGCCTTCACATAATAATAATAATAGTATTTGTATAACTTATTTCATACAGTGCATCTCAAGGTGCTTTAAACAAAACTATTATAAACAATATTCATCATAAAATGATGAAAAGGTGATGAGACACCGTGACAAACAATTAACCAGTGTTAAGAAGAGATGCCCTAACTGTATACTTTACATCAAGGTGGGTTCCTGCAGGAGGCCCCTCCCTCCAGGCTGCCGTAGCGGTCGCTCGCTCTATGAATAGACCAGGACACACACACACAGACACACACACACACACACAGACACACACAGATGTGAGTCCACATCACAAAGAGACAGAAATACAGCGAGGAGCCAAATATCAGGTTCAGCTTTCACCCTGACGTCCTCATCCTGGCGTCCAGATGTCAGAGCATTAATGAGTGTGTGTCTGTGTGTTTGTGTTGTCATGTTATTGTGTGCAGGTTGTGTGCATGTGCTGTGTATATGAGCATGTTTCTTTCTCTGCAGCTTCTTCTCTTGTATTTTGTCTGTTTTCTTTCTTTATGTTGAGTGTTTTTATCGCCCCGACCTGGAGAGGCACCGTGAACTTGGCTGTGTGTTATTGTGTCTTTAATGATGTAAAACTGCACTGCTGTAATTCGCTCTTTTTTTAAAATGTTGTTAAAACTTGTTTGTTGTTTGTGTTCTTGTCTTAGTTTCTTACTGTGTGCGTTTCTGTTTCCTGTTCAAGAAGATGAAAATGAGATTGTAGCTAAATCTGGTCCGACTGAGAGCTGCATGCACGGTCCCTGTCAAAACAAAACAACACATACATACTTACATGTATATCATTGTCATGTTTTCTGTCTGTTGAGCTGTGTTGTGTTTGTGTTTTTGTTTGTTTTTTTTAGCCCTCTCTACTTCTCCATTTGGCTGATGTAACAACTAAATTTCCCCGTTGTGGGATGAATAAAGTACATCTAATCATCTAATCTAATCTAATAAATATGTGCTGTGTTCTTTAAAATCAAAAAACATATTTCTAAAAATAAATAATTCTACTTTCCTCCGGCCAAAGTCAAGTCGACTTCCATTAGACTCAGTTTGTCGCCATGTGTGAACATGTGAGTTGTAAGTTTCTTCTTCAACCACAGACAGATTATTTTTACTATGAAAACCCAGCAATTTGTCAAAAAGTTCAAAGGTTTTTTTTAGATGAAAAGAGTCTAATATTATATGTGTGGGGTGTTTAGAGGAGTGAGATGAGCCACAGCGGGCGGCGGCGGCGGCAGCAGGACGGCCGACAGGATCCAGAACGTCTACGTCTACGTCTGAGCTGATGGATGTGAAGCAGCGACCTCGGCCTCAGGCTGCAGCGACGTGACACAGTCCAGATGACGGGCAGGTCCAGCTGTCACTCACTCACTCACACTCATTATGATCCTCATTATCCTCATTATCACCATTATCACCATGATCACCATGATCACTATCACACTGACTCATCTGTGACCTGAGCCTCTGAGTCCAGACCTGGAGCTGCTGCTGCTGTTAATGCTGCTGCTGCTGCTGCTGCTGCTGCTGCTGCTGCTGTTAATGCTGCTGCTGCTGCTGCTGCTGCTGCTGCTGCTGCTGCTGCTGCTGTTAATGCTGCTGCTGTTAATGCTGCTGCTGCTGCTGCTGCAATTTGTCAAAATGTGCTCTGCTGTTTTTTAATGCTGCTGCTGCTGTTAATGCTGAGTCTGCTGTTAATATGCTGCTGGCTGTGCTGCTGCTGTTAATGCTGCTGCTGCTGAGCTGAGATGAGCTGCTGCTGCTACTGTTAATGCTGCTGTTGCTGCTGCTGCTGTTAATGCTGCTGCTGCTGCACGCTGCTGCTACTGCTGCTGCTGTTAATGCTGGATCCAGAACTGCTGTTAATGCTGCTGCTGTCTGAGCTGATGGATGTGAAGCAGCGACCTCGGCCTCAGGCTGCAGCGACGTGACACAGTCCAGATGACGGGCAGGTCCAGCTGTCACTCACTCACTCACACTCATTATGATCCTCATTATCCTCATTATCACCATTATCACCATGATCACCATGATCACTATCACACTGACTCATCTGTGACCTGAGCCTCCGAGTCCAGACCTGGAGCTGCTGCTGCTGCTGTTGCTGCTGCTGCACGGAGATGAAACCAGCCATGATGAAACTGAGCCTCGTCTCCACCTCTGGGAAATTAGGTCACAGTGTTGTGAGCAGATGCTTGCTGCTGCTGCACACACTGCACACTGCACACACTGTTAATGCTGCTGCTGCTGTTAATGGGAAGCCTGGACAATGTGTGGGCTGTGTTGCTGCTGCTGCTGCTGCTGCTGCTGAATTTACAGCTGCTGCTGCTGCAGCTGAAGGAGCTGAGGAGGAAGCTGCTGCTGCAGGAGATGAAACCATGTCTCCACCTCTGGGAAATTAGGTCACAGTGTTGTGAGCAGATGAGGACACACAAGAAGAACAGCACAAAGATGAGGAAGACACAGGAACACACGGGACAACACACACACACACACACGCCTGGACAATGTGTGGGCGTGTTGGAGCTGACGGAGCCGTGAATTTACAGCTCATACAGCTGAAGGAGGAGGAGGAGGAGGAGGAGGAGGAAGAACGGGAGAAAGATGAGGAAGAGGAGAGGAGGAGGAGGAGGAGGAGGAAAAAGAACAGGAGGAGGAAGAAGAAGAACAGGAGGAAGATGAGGAGGAGGAGAGGAAGAGGAGAAGGAGGAGGAAGAAGAAGAACAGGAGGAATATGAGGAAGAGGAGGAAGAACGGGAGAAAGATGAGGAAGAGGGGAGGAGGAGGAGGAGGAAAAAGAACAGGAGGAAGAGGAGAAGGAGGAGGAAGAGCAGGAGGAGGAGGAGGAAGAGGAGGAGGAGGAGGAAGAAGAGGAGAAGGAGGAGGAAGAAGAACAGGAGGAAGAAGAGGAAGAGGAGGAGGAGGAAAAAGAACAGGAGGAAGAAGAGGAGGAGGAAAAAGAACAGGAGGAAGAAGAAGAAGACCAGGAGGAAGATGAGGAGGAGAGGAAGAGGAGAAGGAGAAGGAAGAAGAAGAACAGGAGGAAGAGGAGGACTCAGGTCCTCCATGGTTCCTCTCAGAATCGCTGCTTCCGAGGGGAAAATGTGACACGAGACTTCTTTGGCTTGTTTTGTAACTATAAGGAACCAGGTCGGATGTGGACGATGAGCATTTCTAAACTGGACAAACCATAATAATAACACACGTTGTTATGACAACAAAGTTCAGTGTGACCGTTATGTAACAGCTTCCTCTATCTGTTCCTCTTCTTGCATCACTGGCTTCGATTGACGCTTCTGGATTCACAGATACAGGCTCTACTGTTTTCTACTGAGGGCAGTTGTGAAAGAGAAAACCCCAGGCAAGCTGCTGGGGGGGGGGCTGTTAGGGCCCCAACCCCCCCTCCTCCCACCCCCCCCAGCAATGTCCCTAAATACGATTTACAGTGACATCTCAGTAGCAGCCCTCCCTAAAGGCCCCAGGTCATTTCCAGGACAATACGCATTCTCTCACTGAAATGAAAATAAACAGTTGGTTATTTACGGTACAACATGACGACACTGACGTTGTTTTTTTTTAGGTTTTTGACTAAATTAATTTTGCCCCAGGCCTAAACTCGCCTCTGGTTGTAGCTGATAAAGGAAAAGTTCAACATTTTGGCAGAATGGGAGTTGTTTTAGAGGTAATTAAAGAGAAAAACTGTCCCTGAAGGCAACGCGCATCAGTGGCTTTGCATGAATTTCCCTCTAAAACAACTCTGTCTGGTAACGTTCTGTTATTATGCAGCTCACGGCTCTGCTCCGCCGTTCTAAAAACAGCTTGCACCGACAATTAAAGGTAACGTGATGGGCCAATTTGCCAAAATGTTGAACTATCCCTTTAATATCATAGCACTGTAGCCCTGTGTTGCTCCTGCACATCTGGACAGATGCGACTCAGTTGAAATTGGTTGTGATTTTAAACAAGTGTAAAGTTTTTTTGTTTGTTGTTATTTATACATTTTTATCATATTACATTGCATTTCCTGACATATGACTTCATATTATAAACATTTTTCTCTAAAACGTATTAAATACTTACATAAAGATGAAAGTGAAGCTCCAGACTGGAGACATGGAGACACACGGTGGTCCGGTCACTGGCCTCGTAAAGTTTCCTCCCTCTGCTAACTCGATCTACGGTGTCCCCCAAGGCTCAACCCTGGGTCCGCTTTTATTTTCCATTTACACGCTCCGGCGCTCTCTGCAGCAGCAGCGGCATCATCTGCAAACCTCATGCACACACAGTACATGACCTCCGATGACTCACACGTCGACCTCCACCAGTCAGACCCCATGACTTGCATATCTGCACCATCTTGTTGAAATAAAACGCCGACTCAGCACTTTATAAACCGAGTCTTAAACAAGCTCAGATGCTCGTTTCACTCAAACAAACTGCAGTATCACATGTTTTCAGAGAGAATGATGATAGACAGATGCACGACCTCAGACTTGCTGTGTTTCTGACTTGCTGCCATGTATTATTGGATCGCTGCAGTTGGACGGCGCTGCAGGTTTTCCACGTGGCCGTAGCAGAGCTCCAGCGCTGGGATGTGAAATGTTGGCACACGCTGATGAGAGGTGGTGATGGCGCCGGGCTCGGGGCCCAACGGCCGGCCAGCCGGTCGGCCGGTCGGGGGCCTCAGCCAGTGTTTAGACACAGCTGCCTCCCCATGCAGGCTCGTCGGCTGCGCTCGCCGCTCGGCCTCCGCTGAGCCTGGCTGAGTCACAACCAGAGGAGAAGTGGAGACTCTGGTGAGCTGTAACACACGAGAAGGATCATAAAGCGTTTGTAGCGTTTGTGAGAAAGTGTTGAATGTGTTTGTCAGACAAATGAAATAAAGTCGCTGTCAGATCGAAACCAGATCAGAACCAGAACCAGAAGATCGAAACCAGGGGCTGAATTCACCAATATGCTCTTAAGAAGGATCGGTGCTTTAATACCACCTTTTTCAACAAACTTTAGACAAGTTTTAGACTACTAGGTCATAGTTTAAGTCAATATAATTTGTAATTAATTACACAAAGCACCTGTTAACTGTTAGTTAGCATGTTAAATTACTGTTTTTAAGTTTAAGTTTTGCACGTACATTAATTTCATCCACCATAACCTCAAGCTCCTGCCTTGAAAAGTTTCTGCATCTCTTTTTGTCCTTCTCCATGACTGACGGTTAAGACGCAAACTATATGTTGCTTGTTGCAATGCAATGCAATGCAGTGACTTATTTTAAGAAGTTGTTAAGTATGAAAAATAAGAAATTTGTAAGAAATGACTGTTCTTAAGACAATATCGAGGAATTGCACTTAAGAACTTTCTCATGAACTTCTTAATTTTAGATCTTAAGAGATGTCTTAAGATCTTCCGGTAACACTTTACTTGAATACGTGTTCATAAAACTGACATAACACTGTCACTTAAGTTTTTTCTTAAGAAGAAAGTTGAGAAAATACTTCAAAACTTTTTTGTTGAATATGACTTCTTCTCTTTTTTTCTTCTTAAGACAGTCTGAAGTTAAGGGAAAAAAAGACATTTAAGAAGGTTTTGTGACTCTGGCCCAGATCTGGATCACTGGCCGAGGGACCAGGTCTCTGAGTCAGAGGACCAGAGCTCTGATCGTCTGTTTCCAAAGCGATGAGTCACTGCATGCGCGATGGAGGTGAAGAGAATCAGAGGACACGTGGCGACCGGAGTCCGGCGGCCGGGTTCATCGCCATGGAGACGAGACAGAAAGCGACGGAGCTGCTGCAACAACAGAGAGCGGCCGAGTCTGATCAACACCAACAATGAAATGAGCTCATCTGAGTCATGATGCTGCACACATGTTCATCCTCCACTCACCTAAAGTACATGTGCATGTGTGTGTGTGTGTGTGTGTGTGTGTGTGTGTGTGTGTGTGTGTGTGTGTGTGTGTGTGTGTGTGTGTGTGTGCAGACGGCCCTGTGTTGCCGTGGCCGCCGTCCGTCTGGTTTCCATCTGTCTGTCTCCATTTCCTCCTCCTGTCTCTTAAAACCTGCTGATAACAGCTTCATGATGATGAACGAGGCCAAGGCTTCGTCTCTGCTGCTGAAAAGAGGATAAAAAATAAACTTTAAAGGGATAGTTCACCCAAAAGTCAAATTTCACTCTCTATCTTCAGAGTCCTCCGTTCCTTCTCTCTAATGTCCCTCTTGTATTGAAGCCCCGACATGAGAAATTGTTCTGAAAAAAATTAAATAAGTCTATATTTCAAGTTTGTTTGTAGCGGAAGCTCCTAGTGTCTCAGTTCACTGCTCTTCCTGTGTCAATACAAGAGGGACATTACAGACGAGCAGTATGGAGGTACTTGGATGTTTTTTGGTCTTTTTGGACGAAGAAAAGCGGTGTCCATTCACAACCATTATATGAGGGCGAGTAGATAATGAATTAAATTTGAATTTTGGGTGAACTATCCCTTTAATCTGTGCATGCATGGCTGAAAATATGTTCTGTGACATCACGGTGACCTCTGATGCGTGTTTATAGTTACTTCCTCAAAGCTGTCACTGAGATGTCACATTCAAATTTTAGGTCTCAAGCTGTCCCAAGCCGTTGCTACGGAAACAGAAGAAGAAGAGGAGAAAACAGTGGGCGGAGCCAGAGACAGAATGAGAATGAGTGAGTCACTCATGAACCCGTCGGATGAGCTGAAGTTGAACGACAGAACAAACAAAGACAAACAGAACAAACTGTTACTCAAACAGCTCATTAACCAACTTCCTGTTTCAGCTTCAAGCTCCTGTGCACGGGGGGGGGGGCAAACAGAGGAGGAGGGAGGGAGGGAGGGGGGGGCAGTTGACCATGTCCACCATGTCCACTGTGTCCTCCTCATGCACATTGATTCACTGCACTGAAGTGCATCGGTGAGTCAGTGACAGTCACTCTGCAGGAATGTGACCTCACCAGAACCGCTGCAACCGTCCTCTCCTCCCTCAATGGACGTCTCTGTGGGGGGGGGGGGAGAGGAGGGGGGGGGGGGGGGGTACTTTTTCATATGAGACAGATTGAGAATAAGATGCGTGGTCATCTTGGCTAACAACGGTCTGGCTTCTTCAAAATTGCAATATATGAGAATGGGAAAGAATCTCCAAAGTTAATAAAACGCCTTTATTCAGGAAGTTAAACTCCCTGATGAAGGCTTGTACCGAAACACGTAGGCTAGGAGGTTTTACTTTACTTTATTTGTTTATTTAGTCGGGACAATGCATATTAATGGACAGTGAGTGCTAGAGTACCCACTGTAAATACACCAGATTTAAAGGTGTACAGAAAAGAAAACTGAATTTGAGCCCAATCTGGGTCATAAAATTAGTGTAAAAACTCATCTAACAGACGTTATAGGCCAAACTTTGTGCAAAATTCTATTTTTGAGTAAATCCGGGATGAAAGTGTTATTTTGGACCACTATCATTTAATTCAAAAGCCAAATTGGAATGCAAAGCGGACTCGCCCCAAACTTTGAATAATCTCTGAGTCCTCGGCGCGACAGACGGGACAAACGGCCGTTTCTGTACAGCTTTAAAGGTTAAACACGACCAAAATAAAGGCTTTTGAACTTTTAAATGAGAAATTATTTTCCACTATCATTTAATTGTCCCATCCAAAGAATGCAAAGCTCCTCTAGGAAACAATCTCTGAGTCCTGGAAGTTTCTTCACAGACAATACATGTTGGAAATGTACAAAAAGAAACGGCACCTTTCTTCACCTGATGTGGGAATTCCCCCTGGTCAGCCCATTCTGGCAGAAGGTTTTACGATACTTATAAAGTGTCTGACATAACCAACACTAAGAGTGGAAACTCGTCATTTATATTTTTATTTAAAGGAACAGTACACCAGGTTGTCCCTTGAGACTGGATCTCCTTTGTGGCCGGTGACATCAGGATGTTCATTTAACTTCATGAGTCACTTTACTGCTGAGTCATTATTTATCTGTTTTCTTTATCCGTGTCCCAAACTAAAATATAAATATAAATGGGGGGGTTGTGAGGCACTGCTGGTGCTGCAGAGACAGTGAAAGACAAGATGTCCTCCTCCACACGTTTCTGCTCCGTTACACACAGATGAGCCATCCGACCACAGAGTTGTGTTACTGTTACTGCTGTGATGAGAAGCTGCAGGAGAATCTGATGACTGACTTCCTATTTTAAACAATGTCCTTGAACTCAACACTGTGGTTTCACTCTTACCAGACGTTTACAGTAAATAAGCTTCATCATCATCATCATCATCATCACACCTGTCTCTGACCACATGTGCTGAACACAGAGCAGCTGTTATTAAACCACTGCTCTGCTTCTTTGTTGTTTTCTGTTTGTTGATGAAAGATTTCATCATTTTTTAAAACATTGGATTAAAATATGCTAAAAAAAAAAGTGAATAAACTCATGTAAATGTTTCATTTTTCATGTGATAATATTAATTTGGTTTTAAATTATAGCATTAAATGTATTTCATTGTTACAATGTGAGAAGTTTAGATGTAGAAACAACATGAAAAGACACAACGACACGGTTTGTCTCTGTGTGAACTTCACTGTAACAGACAATAACCATCATTAATAATTAAGATCCAACAGATGCTGCCTCCTCTGACCCCCCCCCCCCCCCCCCATGCTTTCACCCCCCCCCCCCCTTCTTTATCTGCACACAGCTACAGTAAACTCTGTCTCTTTGTTTATTGTCTTCTCTTTTCTTTACCTGTCTCTGTCTTTCACCCCCCGACTCCCCCTCTGGCTGTTTTCCTTTTCACCACAGTGGGTTTTACTTTTTCCACTCACCTGCCCCCCCCTCCTCCCCTCCCCTCCCTGCCCCCTGGTCAGGTTAGAGAGGTGGGTCAGTGTTTGGCCCGTCATTAAAGTTGAGTTTACACGTGAACAGACTTTCCCTGGGATCGGGAGGGGGGGTGGTGTTCAGAGACCTGGAGGGGGGGGGGGGGGGTTACCTGAGTGTAGCTCACCTGTCTGATGGTAAGAAGTTGAGGAGCTTTATATTATATAATAAATAAAACATACAGAGATGAAGCTGTTCATTCAGAAACATCTTCAGATGATTCAAAACATGTGAGTTTTTTTAGGCGAGGTCTTATTTAGATCGATTGATTTCAGTAAATGGACAAAGCAACAACTGAACCATCCTTACACCAAACAACTGAACAAATGTGTTATACAGTATTTATCGATCATCTAGTTCTTCTCACATAATTTCAATTCATTCTCAAGACTGTTCCATATGCGGCGTTTTTATAAAGATGGATGCACATTTAATAATCCTTTAAGTTCACATTTGCACTCTCTCTTTCCAAACAAATTGTTATTTACATTATACATTATCTGTGTAATCTTGTAGTGCATTAAATCCTGTAATTCTTAAATTTGCAAATACACCATTAGTGTGATGTGTGTCTTTTTTTCTTTTCTTGTAAAATAAAGACGTGTTGTTTCCAGAGGGACAATGTTGTTGCTTTGTAAAAGCTTTAAACAACGAGTGCACATGGATTTAATATAATAATACACTTCATTGTGTTGTGTAATTAATTATTTAACGACTGTTCTTCTTTGTGTTGTATTTGTTGTGTATTTGCAGCCTGTGTGTTGTCAAACTGATATCAGAAGATATTTTGCAGGATGTGTTTGTTTTCTGTCTGTTTGCAGCGCGTTGACTCCTCCAGGCCACCGTAGTCTCACACTGCGTTTAATAAACTAACCGTCCTCATGTGGAGCAGTGAACTGTGTCCACACTTTAGTTTCACCTGGAGAGCTACACCCCCCCTCCCCTCCACCCCCCCTCCCCTCCACCCCCCCTCCCCCTCCACCCCCTCCTCAGGGCAACGTCAGGCCACTTTACCCTAAACTGTGTGTTTCATCTTCAGAGGAGGCCACGGGGCATCAGTGAAACCCCCGACCCCCCCACCCCCTAATTACTGCCCCGACACAGGCAGCGAGAACAAGACCAGCACTGTCCTCTCTCACACAGGGCGCGGTGTGTGTCTGTGTCTGTGTGTGTGTGTGTGTGTGTGTGTGTGTTAGACGGAAAATAAGAAACAGGGAAAAAGATGTATTTGCTCTTTGTCACAGTTTGTTGCAGCTCCGTCTTGTGAGCGTAGATCCTATATATAGAGATAGATAATAAATAAGCTAATAGATCGATAGATAATAAATAAAGTGTGTTATCTCTCTCTCTCATCGGCTCAAACAACCAGAGAAAGTTTCAGCTGCAACAAGACGCTGCATGTTTCCTGTTTCCAGCTGTAAATCAGCTCAGAGCTTCTTCATGTTGTGTAACACAGTGGTTCTCAACCTTTTGTACATCAAGGACCTTAAATTGACACGAATTAAGACCACGGACCCTCGTTGGACCAAATTTAGAAGTAAACAGACTGAAGAACATTACTTTTTCATACTTTTAAATTAGGGCCAATGGCGTGAACTTTTGGAAAAAAAGTGGTCCAATTTCTCCAAAAACATTTAAACATTTCCAGGAAGAAGTGGTAAAAATTCCCAAAAAACGTAAAAAGAAAAAAATAAAAATAAGTAAAAAGTAAAAATTTTCTCGAAAAAAGTGGTAAAAGTTCTCCAAAAAAAGTTCGAAAAATCTAGAAAAAGTGGTAAAGCCACCATAGTTACATCTTGTTACTAGGCGACATCTAGTGGTCGTAGAGAGAAGTGATGCTGATGACGTCGTCGTGTAAAGAAGAGACAAAAAAGTCCAACGATTCCCATGTTGTTTCAGTTCTGCAAAGTTAACCACCACGTCTCTGTTGTTATTGTTGTTGTTGTAACCATGACAACGGAGATGAGGAGGAAGTAGGCCACCATGCAAATTGACATCTTTTCCTAAACCCAACCAACTGTGGTTGTTCAGGTTGGAGACTGGTTGAAATAATAGTTTTATATTAAAGCAGCAAAAAACTTTATTTAAAACGTTCTTGGGACAAAAACAGCTGTTGATGCTAACGTTAGCAAGGTTGTTGGCAATAAGCTACTTTATAATAACTACAGACTATAACATTATGAAACACTTATTACATAATTTATAAAGCATTCTGTCTAAATTTACACTAATTAGTTGATAAATGC
>CM064902.1:27156641-27284141 GCA_030347415.2 Decapterus maruadsi
TATCCCTTTAACGCATGGCGATAGACGCCCATCCTCAAAACCACAATAGTCAGGTGCGATGTTCAAACAAGTAACGTTTTGTCTGATGATCTCAGGCTGCATCTTCTTATCTGCAGCTTCCTGCAAGCTGCTCCATCTGAGAGCAACAAAACAACATCATCTGCATAAAAACGGAGATTAAATTCTGAGCTCGCCAAAATAAAACAAATCTGTTTGTTTAGTTCCTGAGTTCCAGCAGCTCTTATTTTGACGGGGCGTCTTATCAACCCTGACTCAAAAACACAAACAAACAAAAGACTCTCCTTCTTCATCCCGTCGTCTTTGTTCCCCGTTTTGTTTTCATGACCACTGCTCTCAAACATGGCCGACTCTGACTCTAGAGAAAGTTGCAGGAAAAATGTAGTCAAAGATCAATCACTGAGGTTTGCGTGGGCGTCTCCTCCTCACACTAGAAGGTTATGCCGGGTGGCTCGTTCCAGCCAATGAGAGGCGGTGAACTTCCTCCAGCTCAGACTGCAGACCATCAGATCCAACAGATGAATCAATCAATCAATCAATCAATCAGATTTTATTTATAGAGCACTTTTCATACAACTGAAACGTAGTACAAAGTGCTTTACACCATAAAAGCAGACTACACACACTCCTTTATAGAGCTTGAAAGAAGGCAACTGTCTTACTCTCAACAATTTGGATAAAAAAACAAATAAATAAAAGGAACTAAAAGTTAGCATAAGTGCAAGGACATGATAAAAAATACAAAAATTATGCAATAAATAGGCTAAGAAAAAAAAGACCAAAAAAAATTGATAAATGAATAAACGGTAAAAATAAAAGGATAGGGAAAATAAAAGCCAGGCTAAAGCGGTGTCTCTTGAGTTTGTTTTAAAAATGTCCGCTCTGGTCCGCTGAACCTCAGGCGTCCTGTGAGGTCCAGAGAAACCTCGCGGCCTCCTGCGGCGCCTCCCTGGGTCCAGCCGCTCGGTCCCCGTCTATCTACAGGATAATGGTACTTTCTACCTACCACACTTCTCTCCACAATGCAGCACACGAACCAGTAATTAGACCCCTCCTCCTCCTCCTCCTCCTCCTCCTCCTCCTCCTCCTTCCACGACCACGGAGTTGGCAGGGAGTTCTTGTGGGTCTGGGCCTGGATCCAGGAGGAAGTGATGGGGGTGGGGGTTGTGTGTGTGGGGTTTTTCTTGATTTGGAGGAGGTGGCTCCTTCCTGAAGATCCTCTCGTCTGGCCCCTCGTCAGCTGTATCGACTATAGACGACAAACAAACCAGTGTGATACCATTCAGTCCCAGTCCTCATAATAACCATGTGTCTAGATGTTTACATTATTCCTACACAGCTAAAAAGAAAAAAGATTGTTTGATCTAAAATTTAAACCATATTTAATGTAAATAAAGTTTGGATTGAACAACTGCTGAAGTCTGAAAGTTATGACTTTATTCTCGTAAGGTTATGACTTTTTTCTCGTAGGAAATGTGCGACTTTAATTCTCATAAATTTACAACTTTTTTCTCATAGGAAATGTACGATTTTATTCTCATAAATTTACGACTTTATTCTCGTAGGAAATGTACGATTTTATTCTCATAAATTTACGATTTTATTCTCATAAATTTACAACTTTATTCTCATAAATTTACGACTTTATTCTCTAAGTCTGTGTTTAGTTTGTTTTCTCCGTGTGGCTCTAACCCTTAGTATTTTTTTTATAAATGACTAGACGTTTCACGCGACCCGTTTTGAATTCCAGGCGACCCCACGTGGCGTCCCGACCCCGAGGTTGAGAAACACCGGTTCAGAGTGAACGCTGTGAAGCGACGACACACACTCGTGTAATCCTCCGTCTTTACACCACTTTGTGTTTCATCACCAACATCTGAGTGTGTGTGTGTGTGTGTGTGTGTGTGTGTGTGTGTGTGTGTGTGTGTGTGTGTGTGTCAGGTTGAAGCCGCTCCGTCAGCAGCAGCAGCCACAGGCCAGGTGTCAGGTGGCCACTCGGTGTGTGTGTCTGTGTGTGTGTGTGTTTGGAGGATCTCTGTCAGCTCAATGAGACTGTCTCTTTCTTGTTAAACCAAACACACACACACACACACACTCAGACTGATAATACCAGCAGCACACACACACACACACACACACACACAGACACACACAGTCAGCACATGTTGGTGATTCTCCAGCTCCATCAACTGCAGCTCGTTATTACGACCTAATTAATGCAGCATAAAGCTCTGGGCGGCTGCAGCTGTTTGTCTTAGAGAATATACAACCACCGGCCGCTGACGCCACGGTGTGTGTGTGTGTGTGTGTGTCTGTGTAGTTACATTATAACATTTGTTCATCATATTGTGATGAGATTCTCATGTTTAAACTCAGTTTTTAAATCTTTCTGCTCTTTCACTTTCACTTCTATAACGGACCTTTTTTCTGTTGTTGTGAATCTGTTTCCTGTTCTAAACAACATTAGATGTAATAAATGAAGTCAATGAAAACTTTGTTTTGTTGTGTTGCGTGAAATGGCCTGGAATACAGAATTTAATCTTAATTTGATAATTTGCATTATTTGCTTTGTTAATCCATGTCTTGTGAGAGAAAGAGCAGCAGATTATGTCAGATTATTCGTCTTTCTGCTTCTTTTCTTTAGAGATTTGACATTTGTTTCGTCACTTTGATCGTTTTGATCCATCGATCATTGAATAAACTTACAAATTATTGTTTTTGTAGTAGCATTTTGAATTTTGAATTTTACTGTTCAAATAAACTTTGTCTTAAATCAAACGTGCTGAATAAGAGCTGTGACAGTGATTGGTTGATTTCAATCCTCTGTATCAGACTGATGTCATTACATTGTGTTGCTATGACGCTTCCTGTGCCCGTGACTTTACTACACACACACACGTCTTACACATGTTTTCACATGTTCCGACCACATCATTAAAGGAAATTTAACAAAACATGTAACATTCCTGCAGGTCTCTAACACACACACATACACACACACACAGACTGCGGTTCAGACAAACAACACAACAGCAGTGTGTCACAGTGTGTTCAACACAGTGTCCAGACTGAAACATGATGACATCATCCACACAAACATTTCAACTTCACACCTTCTGAATCATCAGCTACAGCAATAAAACCACACACACACACACACACACACACACACAGACACACACACTGAGCCCTGTTAACTCCGGTCTAGACGTCTTATCTCCGTGTTGTGATCACACCGAGCCTTTTGTTTAACAAACAGACCCACCAGGTGTGTGTGTGTGTGAGTGTGTGTCTAAATTCGTCAGTTTGTCATTGTTAACTCCAGACTGACAAACAGTTGTGTTGGTAACGTGGAGCAGCGCAGAGAGAGAGGAGCCTGCAGCTCTTTATACAGATGTTTACGACGTGTCCTGATGTTTTCATGAGCTCAGCTCCACAGAAACAACAGTTTTGTTTCGTCTCCAGAAACACAAAGAAGAACGACACGAAGCGACGATGAAGGATGTGCAAAACGATGCAGATGTGATGAGGTGTTTACATTCAATTTTAACAAACTAGCACCAGTGCTCTTAAAGGGTTAGTTCACCCAAAATTCAAATTTCACTCATTATCTCCTCACCCTCGTGTCGACTAAGAGCTGTGAGAGTTTTCAGAGTCCTCTGTTCCTTCTCTGAGTTACGGGGGGTCCACGCAGCACTACATATGACGGTTGCAAACGGTGCTCACTTTTCTTGGTCCAAAAAGACACACCAGAAAACATCCAAATACCTCCACACCCTCCGTGCCCTCCACTCTGAGTGGGCACAGAGGAATGTAATGTAATTTGAATTTTGGGTGAACTATCCCTTTAATTGCACAGCCACTGAAGTATTGCATATATCATTTCACTGCAATGATCTTGTTTTGTTGAATGTGACAAATAAATTCTCTTGAATCTTGAGTTGGTGGCTGGTACCTGACTCCATCCGTTGTGTAGCAGTTGTGTAGCCGTTGTGTAGCTGTTGTGTAGTGTTGGTCAGAGGAAGGAGGCCCCTCTGGGTGGACGGATCATTCCAGCTCACGATGGAAACCGAGGCCGAGGAGGAAACGAGAGGGAAGCAGAGCGCAGGCTGAGATTCTACGAAGACCACGGCTTTCTAAGAACCAAGAGAAAGAAAAACAACAACAACACAGAAACACAGTAACACACACAACACAACCCACACAACACACACTGTGTGTTACTGCAGAGGAGAAACACAACTCAACATGATCTCATCATCAAAAGCTCCAGAACTTGAAAATGTTATTAATTATGTGTTTATTAACGACTAAACTTCCTCCTTTACAGAAAATAGATAAAAACATCCCATAATAATGTAAAAAGTGTCTTTATAGGAGAATTAATTCTGTTTGTGTTTCTAACAACATGACAGGATGTTACAGAACAGTTATTAAAGGTTTCATCTTCAGTTTTTGATCCATAACAGAAGATATTTGTAGATTTAACAATTTTCTTTATTCAACCTGGAGATCAAAGAGCTGATGAAGATGAGGTCATCATAATTAATTAGGCAATAATAGTACAAGAACTAAATGGAATCAATCATCTGATCACTGTTTAACATCGTTTATTAAAAGTTTGGTACATTCTGTTTAGTTTATCTCACATTAATTAACAACAATGTACAGTTAATTAAATAAAACTACAAACATTCAAAATGAATAATACCTAGTATTTCAAAAATGCGTCCTCGAACGCCTCAGCAGCAAAACATGTCGAGAGAGCGAGAGGAGGTCGGGGGGGTGGAGGGGAGGGAGGGGGTGTTCTCTCTATCAAAGATCAATATGAACTAATAATTATTGATCCGGTCGCTGCAGCAGAGTGTGATGTGAACGACCGGAGGAGAAACCGATGTTGGACCCACGTGTCTGGGGGGGGGGGGGTCATGTGACTGAGCAGCTTCATGTCCGATTAATAAAACACTTTATTGATCAGGTTTTATACTATACAGGTCCAAGATTCTACAATTTATAACAATATGAGCTGTTTTCATTGGTCCTGAGCCGAGGGAGTTAACACTGCAGGTTTAGATGTTGATTTAGTTTAGTTTCAAAATGATCACAATAAACAAATCAAACATATTCTGCAACACATTATAATAACTACACACTATGAAGCATTCATCATTTATAACACATGAATACACATTAATGTAGGTTATAAACACAGTTAGTGCTGATCAGAGATGAGTAAAACATTCTTAACTGTGTTTATAAACTACATATTAATGAGTATTCATGTGTTGTAAATGATGACTTCAGTATTTATTAATGTTTAACAGTGTGTATTTATTATAGTGTTACCACATATTCTAATTGATTAGTTTTACCAACAACCATCATTCTGAAATACAGTGATTTCACTTCATCTTAATTTAACTGAATTTTTTGTGATTTGGACGGAGATTTGTCTGTTAATCAACAGGTTTCACTTGTTAACGCTGTAATTTCCCATTTTTTTCCTATGAACTTGAACTTAAGAAGATGTTTATCCATTTTTATTTTTAACAGGACATGTTTTTAATAAACCAGATCTAAATATGGAAAAACAGTAACTCTGTCACTACTTTAGGACGTGGTGGGTGTCGGAGAGGGAGAGGAGTGGGAGGTCGGCAATGAAAGGCAATCTCAGTGTACACACGGGGGGGGGGGAGGGGGTTGTGCAACGGCGGCGGCTGCCTTTAAAGAGCGTGTGCAGTCAGGTGGGAAATTCCCAGCTCACAGTCCCAACATTCCTCAGGAGCCGAGTCGTTCCCGCTCCTCGTCGTCGCTCGGTGTCAGGTGGTGTCACCGTCACCGTCACCGTCACCGTCACCGTCACCGTCAGTGTTTCCCTTCCTGTGTCTGTGACAGGCGATAAATGAGCAGGAAGTCCAAAATAAGTGAGGTTGTCTCAAGTTCATGACCCCCCCCCCCGTCTTCCTCCGTCTTCCTCCGTCTTCCTCCTCCTGCAAAAACTATAAATCTTCCCAAGAATATTTGTCTCATTTCTAGTCAAAACTAATCTCTTTACACTTTAAATAAGACCCATCCCCTAAAAATTGGTGAAAGAAAAACTTGCTCCACCATCAGATTTTTCTACTGATTTCAAATGAAAATAGACTTGAAATAAGTAAAAAGTGTCAAAAACAAGCTGCTTTTTATACATATTTATGTTATAATGAGAATAGTTTTGACTAGAAATGATATTTTGACTAAATAAGACAAATATTCTTGGTAAGATTTGCAGTTTTTGCCGCGTGTTGCTGCTGCTGCTGCTTCTCGCTCACAACCCAAAACAGGACAGAGACGTGTTTGTGTGTACGTGTGTGCGTGAGTGTGCGTCAGCGCCATCGGCCAGAGACACAACTACAAACAACAACAGGTCGGACCGCGTTTGATCCCCACAGGAGGTCGGAGCCAGTCTCAGTGTCACATCACGGCACTGTACACTGCAAAACTCTAACCCTTACCAAGAATATTTGTCTTATTTCTAGTCAAAACTAATCTCATTACACCTAAAACATATTTATTTATACATATACATACATACAGCAGCTTGTTTTTAGACACTTTTTACTCATTTCAAGTCTATTTTCACTTGAAATCAGTAGAAAAATCTGATAGTAGAGCAAGTTTTTCTTTCACTGGCAGATTTTTCTACTGATTTCAAGTGAAAATGATCTGAAAACAAGTTCATTTTTAGGTGATGAGTCTTATTTAAAGTGGAAAGAGATTAGTTTTGACTAGAAATGAGACATTTTGACAAGAAATAAGTGAGTTTTTGCACTGTCCTGTATCTGTATCTGTAGGGCTCAGATAAAGTTCAGTCGAGGGTTGTTATTAAGGACACGCGGTGAAGTCGCTTCAGAACATGAAGAACAAATGATGAGGCTCTGAATGTGTGAGATAAAGTGTGTTTTTGTGTGTCTGTGTGTGTGTGTGTGTGTCCGGGGGCTCAGGCACTGGACAGCATCGTCGACGTGAAGATCTGCTGCAGTATTTGTGGGATCTGCTTAGTGTCCATGGCAACGAAGGATCTCCCCGCTGGAAGAGTCTTTTGGAGCCTGAGTGAGACAAAGACGGAGAGAGACACAAGTTTGGGGTCAAACTGAGGGAGAGAAACGGCGTCGGCGACAGAATAAAAACACACAAGACAGACGAGCGCTTGTTTCGCTGTGTGAACTGGTACAGGACGTTTCCGACTGTGTGTGTGTGTGTCTGTGTGTGTGTGTGTGTGTGTGACATTTCTGAGTTGTTTACATGAAACTAGAGACTCTTCATTTTCTGCTCTGCTCCCGTCGGTTCATGGATTCTTTCTTTCAAACAGTGGTTTGTCTATTTAAGATTCAGTGTTTTCTCTCCACTACAGATCATATTATATAACGTCAGGACTTCCTGTCACTTTGTGATGTCACAACAAAGCCCCGCCCCCTCACCACCTGGACCCACCATCCAACAACTTGCAGGATTTGTGGTTTCTCTGAGTGTTTTAATCCCATCTGAGTGTAGTTTTCCATCTCCTCTCTCAGCTCAACAACAGGTCGATGTCAGCCAATCAGAAGAGAGGAGGAGGCTCTGAGCCTCTCTTCTGATTGGCTGACTCTTTTCTAAAGTGATCCAATTAAAAACACAGCAGATTTCAGAATAAAACACTCAGGGAAACCTTAAATCCTGCAAATTGTTGGATGGTGGGTCCAGGTGGTGAGGGGGCGGGGCTTAGTTGTGACATCACAAAGTGACAGGAAGTCCTGACGGCTGGTTTTAAGGCTCAGTTTCTGAATACAGGCTGTGTGCAGCCCCTTTCAGCTCCTCTCCCTGACCTCTTTCTCTTCTCTCTCCTCCTCTTCGCAGTCAAACAGGTCATTGTCGTCCTGGAAGCTCTTTAATCTTCCGGCTGCAGTTTAAACCACAGAGCTGCGGCTCTTTAAAGGCTCGTGCGAGGCCCTTGAGCCTCGGCACGGAGGATGTGAAGGGTCCCGGCCCCTGGAGCTACAGCAGGAGCCCGGAGCAGCCGGCCAATGAGAGGAAGGAGAGGATTTGACTCTTTCTTTTGTGCTCGCTCCAGAGCTCAGGAGTTAATCTGGGCCGTGACAATAGAGGTCGGCAGCAGGAACACGAGTCTCCTCAGACTAAATCTGATGCTCATTGTTCTATCTCACTTTGAAGTCCAGTTGTTATTTTTATTGGCGAAGCCTCAATCTACCAGAGAGACAACACTCCATCCTCCTCCTCCTCCTCCTCACCTTTCGGCCTGGTCGCCCAGAGACCCGATGAAGATGGCGAAGGCGTTGACCTGCGGGTCGGAGGTCAGGACCTGGGCGAAGCGCTCGGGCCGGATGCCGTAGCGCTCCAGGTTGGCGTCGCTGAGCACCACCACGAAGTGCTCGTCGGCCTCCTCCCGCGCCAGCTGCTTGATGCTGGCCTCGGTGCCCTCCAGGGTGAAGTCGCCGCTCATGCAGAACTGAGAGTGGGCGTGCATGGTCTGCAGGGGGGGGAGGAGGGAGGGAGGGAGGGAGGGGGGAGAGAGGGAGGGAGGGAGGGAGGGAGAGAGTGAAGGAGGGAGAGAGGTTTGTTATTTTTAAAGTTCAGCTTCACTGTAGAGAGACAAGATCAACAGATAACATCGTTGAAGCTGAAGTAGGATAAAATAAAATAAAATAAGATAAAATGAGAGGGACTCGTCTCTGTGAATAGAATAGAATAGAATAGAATAGAATAGAATAGAATAGTATAGAATAGAATAGAATGGAATGGAATGGAATGGAATGGAATGGAATGGAATGGAATGGAATAGAATAGAATGGAATGGAATGGAATGGAATGGAATGGAATGGAATGGAATGGAATGGAATGGAATGGAATAGAATAGAATAGAATAGTAAAGAATAGAATGGAATAGAATGGAATGGAATAGAATAGAATAGAATAGAATAGAATAGAATAGAATAGAATAGAATGGAATAGAATAGAATAGAATAGAATAGAATGGAATGGAATGGAATGGAATGGAATGGAATGGAATGGAATAGAATAGAATAGAATAGAATAGTAAAGAATAGAATGGAATGGAATGGAATGGAATAGAATAGAATAGAATAGAATAGTAAAGAATAGAATGGAATGGAATGGAATGGAATAGAATAGAATAGAATAGAATAGAATAGTAAAGAATAGAATGGAATGGAATAGAATAGAATAGAACAGAATAGAATAGAATAGAATAGAATAGAATAGAATAGAATAGAATGGAATGGAATAGAATGGAACAGAACAGTATAGAATAGAATGGAATGGAATAGAATAGAATAGAATAGAATAGAATAGAATAGAATAGAATAGAATAGAATAGAATAGAATGGAATGGAATAGAACAGAACAGTATAGAATAGAATAGAATAGAATAGAATAGAATAGAATAGAATGGAATAGAATAGAATAGAATAGAACAGAACAGTATAGAATAGAATAGAATAGAATAGAATAGAATAGAATGGAATAGAATAGAATAGAATAGAATAGAATAGAATAGAATAGAATAGAATAGAATAGAATAGAATAGAATAGAATAGAATAGAATAGAATGGAATAGAATAGAATAGAACAGAATAGAATAGAATAGAATAGAATAGAATAGAATAGAATAGAATGGAATAGAATAGAATAGAATAGAATAGAACAGAACAGTATAGAATAGAATGGAATAGAATAGAACGGAACGGAACAGAATAGCCTAGAATAGAATAGAATGGAATGGAATAGAATGGAATAGAATCGAATGGAATGTCTGAAGTCAGTGGAAGTTCAGAACAGGAACAAGAAGAAGAGTGTGTTTCCCACAGGCTGATGGGATCAGTGGTTTGAAGGTTGAAGTTAAAACACTAACTGGTGATGACACATTAACACAAGAGCAGGTCACTTCACCACCTACAGCTACACAACTACACAACTACACAACTACACAAGGATGATAAAAAACCAACAACAATAAATAAACTGAGCAGGTAAAACTTGTGTTTCTCTCCATCTGAGACTTTTATAAAGTGAAGATGAGATTTAAAGTGACTCTTCACCTTCAGGACTTTGAGTCTCTGCTTGTTGTTCTTGGGGATCCTGTCGACTCGGACCAGCTCGATGTCGTAGCCGTCGCCAGAGTGACCGATGATGTCATACTGCAGAGAGAGAGAGAGAGCAGGGGTCAGAGGTCATCACAAAGGTTAGATGATGGAGTGACAGCAACATTTCACCGGTGCAGGTTCTGTGGATGAAGTTTAAAGATGCTCTTTAAAGGGACAGTTCAACATTTTGGCAAATTCTATAGTCATATAGGGATTATGTCTATATCTCATAGTGTGGTGAATGTGCAGGTCACAACTTGTCCACCAGAGCGTTGTGGAGTTGTTGGATTGTGTATTTGATGAGTTTGATGAGGGAAACCATGAAATGACATCAGAGCGGCTCAGACCGACGGCTCCGACCGACGGCTCCACGCTGCTATTTCAGGTCCAGGTTTTATTTATAATCAGGCCAGTCATGACTGTCACTGTTGCCGGGTAGAAATAAAAAAAAACTCTCTTCTGTTTGTTCTATTTTTTTCTTTTGGTTAAAGTTAATATTAAAGTTTAAAATGAGTGAAGTTAAAGTTCAGAGGTTAAATAATGAAAACAACTTCTCAGCTGTTTCTGATGGTTGATGTGGCGTCGATGAATAAATAGGACACGAGGCTTTAACTGCACCACAACGTCTCTATTTACTGACACTACCACACACACACACACACGGTTAGAATGTAATGTAATGAATGCAAGCAGCACACACACACGTTTATGTAAGATGTGTTACGCAAAGAAAGTGTTACATGTGGTGAGGAAGTGTGTGTGTGTGTGTGTGATATGTGATCAGCTTGGCTTCAGTGTCACTTAGGGGCCAAGAAGTCTGCCCCCCCCCACCAACCCCTCAACCCCCCCTCTTATGTTTCATTCATGAAATAGGTCAGAGACAGAGACAGCAGCAGGTAGAGGAGGAGGGGGAGGGGGGAGAAGAGGAGGTCAAAGATGATTGACAGGTGAGGAGGAGGAAAAGGGGGCGGGGCCTCTGTGACAGATGATTGACAGGTGAGGAGGAGGAGGAGGAAAAGGGGGCGGGGCCTCGTCCTCTCACCTTGAACTTGTGCTCGTAGCTCTCCAGCGCCTCCATCACCATGCACACCGCCTCCATGGAGCGCTCCAGACGCCCGTCCACGCCGTTGAAGCGGTACATGCTGCCGGACACGTCGGCCAGAACCCGCAGCCGCTTGGGCTTCTGCTGCGGACTGCCCAGCTGTCAGCGCACACACACACACACACACACACACAGAGACACACACACAGAGAAAGTGAGAGAGACACAAACACTTAAAGGGGAACGCATAAAATCCGATCATCGCTAATGCTTCGGTCCGTTTCTGCGTGTTTCCGACATGTCAGAACAAAATGACCATCTGGATGAAGTTCAGCTTCCTCTCGTCAACCTGGACTCACTAAAGCTCTGGCTAGTTGAGATAAAAATGGACCCGAATAACGAAGCAGAATCATCATTATCAGAATGAGCCGGGCAGCGGTTGGAGATTACATTTTTTCTTCAACCGGAATTTTTTTTCTTGTGCCGGATTATTCTTTATTTTTTGTCTGACCTTTTTTTTTTCTAGTGTCAGATTTTTTTTTCTTTTTTGTCTGACCTTTTTTCTTTTCTTGTGCCGGATTTTTTTTTTTTTTGTCAGCCTTTTTTTTTTCTTATGCCGGATTTTTTTTTTCTTGTGCCGGATTTTTTTTTTTTGTCAGATTTTTTTTTCTTGTGCCGGATTTTTTTTTTCTTTTTGTCTGATTTTTTTTTTCTTGTGCTGGAATTTTTTTTTTTTGTCAGATTTTTTTTTTTGTCAGATTTTTTTTTTTGTCAGATTTTTTTTTTTTATCTTGTGCCGGATTTTTTTTTTTTTTGTCAGACTGACTTTTTTTTTTGCCGGATTTTTTTTTTCTGTGTCTGTTGTTTTTTCTTTTTGGACTGACTTTTTTTTTTTTCTTTTTGTCTGATTTTTTTTTTTCTTGTGCCGGATTTTTTTTTTTTTTGTCAGATTTTTTTTTTCTTGTGCCGGATTTTTTTTTTTTGTAAGACTTTTTTTTTTATTGTGACATCATTTTTATTTTTTTTTTGTCAGATTTTTTTTTTCTTGTGCCGATTATTTTTTTTTTGTCAGATTTTTTTTTTTTTCCTATGCCGGATTTTTTTTTTCCTTGTGCCGGATTTTCTTTTTTTCTGTGTCCGATTTTTTTTTCTTTTTGGACTGACTTTTCTTTTTTTTCTTAGCCGGATTTTTTTTTCTTTTTGTCTGATTTTTTTTTTTCTTGTGCCGGATTTTTTTTTTTTTGGTCAGACTTCTTTTTTTTCTTATGCCGGAATTTTTTTTTTTGTTTGTCTTTTTTTATTCCTCTCCACAACCTGGACTCACTAAAGCTCTGTTGCACTAAAAATGGACCTGAATGCCAAAGTGGAATGATTATTATCAGAATGACCCGCATGGCGCTCAGAGATGACATCATCCAGGTCAGAGGTCAGCAGGTCAACCTACAGACCCTGGATGTTGATAACAGCTAACCCCTGACTCAGAGGGGAACAGCACTAGCCTATCAGAACTAAATCTTGGTGAAATGAAGGAGTTTCTGGGTATCTTATTATCTGGGTGAGGAAATTATCATATTTTATGCTAGAAATAAGGTCCAGATTGTAAAAAAAAAACGGCAATTACCCTTTAAATAACAGTGAAAACAAGAGCAGAATTTGAAATGTGGGTGTAAATATTTGATGGACCAGAACTATGCAGCAAAAACATGGTGTGTGTATTATGGTTGGTGTGTGTTTGTGTGATTAGTGTGGGAAACTCTCTCCATCCATGTGTGTGTCTGTGTCAGTGTGTGTGTGAGAGCTGAAACACAGGGTGTAATAATAATCTCACACACACCACTGGAATGTACCGTCTGACAGATAGAGGTCAAAATTATGTGTGTGTGAGTCTCTGAGTGTGTGTGTGTGTTTGGAGGTGTGGCGGCAGCGTTTCCGCAGGGTTTAAATTTAAAAAGCAAAACACACACAGACAGACACACACAGACACACACCTCTGGGTCCAGCTCCCCTCTGCGTTTATAAATGGCCTTCTCTCCCGTCAGCCCGTCGATGATCTTAGCGTCGTCCAGTTCTCCCAGAGCCTGGTTCTTCAGCCACTGGCGCTCCTTCCCTTTGGCCTGCAGCACACACACACACACACATAGAGACACACACACACACAGACACACACACACAGAGTTTGAGAACAAGTTATGCACAGTGTAAACAAACATCTCAGAGTCCGTCCTGGGAGGATGATTTCATTTTGGTGGAGCTGTCGGAGGAAATAAAAAAACAAACAGACCCGATGCAGGACTCTGCTCTGAGCTGCACGAACCAATGAAATTAAAGGGATAATTCAACATTTTAGCAAATTAGCCCATTGCCATAATCCCTATAGTCATAGCAGTAGGTTCGTTACCTTTAATTGTCGGTGCAAGCTATTTTTAGAACGGCGGAGCAGAGCCGTGAGCTGCTCAGACAAGTTGTGACCTGCACATTCACAACGTTACCACACAGAGTTGTTTTAGAGGGCAATACATGGAAAACCTCTGATGCACGTTGCCTTCAGGGACAGTTTTTCATCAACAGTCTCTGTATTTCCCTCGAAAATGGCTCAGTTTTGTAACGTTCTGTTGTGGATTGTGTATTTGATGAGTTTGATGAGGGAAACCAAGAAATCCCATGAGCCTCCGTAGCGTAGCTCTGAGCAGCTCACGGCTCTGCTCCGCCGTTCTAAAAACAGCTTGCACCGACAATTAAAGGTAACGAACCTACTGCTGTGACTATAGGGATTATGGCAATGGGCCAATTTGACTAAATGTTGAACTATCCCTTTAAACATTGAGTTTGTTTTCTACCTGACATTGTTACTATGATTTGTTTTTCACAACTTGGAGCTCGCTTTTTCCGAGTCACGATTTTCAAACAAAGATTCTATCCTATTAAGCTTATAAATAATGGATTTTATTGTTAAATTTGTATTTGTCTTCTTTTAATGACATCACTGTCTCAACTGAGTTATAAATCTGAGTTTGTAACAAATGTTCAAGTTTAAAGTATCATGAGCACACACACAAACACACACACGCTTTCAAACATTCGTCAACCCCAATAAGCTCCTTTCCTCCCCTGCACGCCCACCCTCTGAACAAAAGAAATGAGGGAGGGGTGAGCTGAAGTGTGTATGTGCGTTGTGTGCCTCTGTGTGTGTGTGTGTGTGTGTGTGTGTGTGTGCGTCCTATAGAGGAAGTATAACATCACTTTCTCCGTCGTCAGTTTGCTCCCAGAGGACGAAGAACAAGAAACACACACACCAGCAGCGTCACAACACAGAGCTCATGACTTCACAGATAAGAGCTGGCCGACAGGAGGGTGTGTGTGTGTGTGTGTGTGTGTGTGTGTGTGTGTGTGTGTGTGTGTGTGTGTGTGCGTGTGTGTGTGTGTGTGTGTTGCTGGACACGATGTTCACAGCCTGAGGAACAACAGAGTAGACGATGATGAGATGAGATCTGGACCGGTTCTCCTCCACCTCCATTCACCCGTGTTAATGATGACATCATCTGTTATATAATCTGGTGACAGTGTAACTGAGTAAGATCATCACATGTTGTGTGTTTTGTTTTTTATCTCTGTTCATGTGTTAGTTTTCCTCCTGTGTGTCCAGTCGTCTAATAGACCTGATGTTGATGGTAGACGGTGATTTATATCTGGTTTGTATTTAGACAAATAAAGATATTTGGCATCGAGATTGTTTATTTGTTTCTGCCCCAAAATGACTTCATATCACTCAGCAGAGTAATATTGACAAGATTTGATGTCAACCAGTGCTTGAATAATGTGTAAAGGGCTATTACAATGTAAAAATCAGGGTATTTCACCTGCCAGAAATTGATTTACGCCTCTGGTGCTGCACGGAGATGAATATTTTTGCTCAAAATGACTTGATATCACTCAGCAGAGTAAGAGTTACAAGATTTGACCTCAACCACTACTGAAAAACGCATAAAGGGCCATTGCAATGTAAAAAATCAGGGGATTTTACATTGTAATGGCCCTTTACACATTATTCAAGCACTGGTTGACATCAAATGTCGTCAGTATTACTCTGCTGAGTGATATCAAGTCATTTTGAGCAAAAATATTCATCTCTGTGCAGCACCAGAGGTGTAAATCAATTCCTGGCAGGTGAAATATCTTGATTTTTTTACATTGCAATGGCCCTTTATGTGTTTTTCAAGTGGAGAAAAGCAGTGGTTGAGGTCAAATCTTGTAAATCTTACTCTGCTGAGTGATATCAAGTCAGTCAAGTTAAATGAATAGCTTCTCTATTCATTCAGTGCTTGTGATGTCATCACCTGGATCTCACTCCAAACAAACACGAGTGAGTTCAGCTCCAGAATATTTGAATCAGTAGGAAATGTTGACATGAAGTTACCATCGTTGTCTCCACACTGTGTGTTTCAGGAATCAGTGCCAGCTATGACATGGTGTGTGTGTGTGTGTGTGTGTGTGTGTGTGTGTGTCTTAAATCACTCCTCAGGTGTGATAGAAATAACACGCCGCCTGCTGGGATCGGTATAATCTCCATCGTCTCTCCAGAGGGGAAAAAGGCCCGAGGCCACCAGGACAAACACAAACAATACGTTCAAAGGAGGCGCTGGCTGGCACAGCTGCAAACACCTGGATGGAAAACACGCAAACACACACACAACTAACACACAAACACACACACACAAACACCGCAGAGCGCATACAAACAGAGCTTCACACCTGGACGGAGAATAATAGAGCGAGGCTTAGAGAGGCTGCTCTGTAATCACTGCAGCGTGCTGCACCATTCTCCTCTAATCACACACACACACACACACCTACGCACATGCACACACATGCACGTGCACACACACCAAACCCCATCTTGAATGCACATTTCCCATAAGACGCTCAAACAAAGGGAGGAAAGTAGAAACCAAAATAATGAAATGGAGACAATATCACATCCTGGATTTGTAGCCGTCGCTCCCAACGCTCCGGCTTTTCATTCACTCAGCCAATCAGGACGCTCCGGAGGGACAGCGCCCCCCTCCCCCCTCCTTCCTGCCCACGCCGTCACGTGTAGGATTGTATGAAGGAAACTTATCATCACCGAGCAAACTTATGACCCCAGAACTTTAGTTCACTGACTGACGAGTGGAAACAACAACAATGACAGTTCAGTTGGATCGAGTTTTAAAGGGATAGTTCAACATTTTTGGCAAATTGCCCCATTGCCATAATCGCTATTACCTTCAATTGTGCAAGCCATTTTTAGAACGGCAGAGCAGAGCCGTGAGCTGCTCAGAGCTACGCTACGGAGGCTCAGCTCTGAGCAGCTCACGGCTCTGCTCCGCCGTTCTAAAAATAGCTTGCACCGACAATTAAAGACAATAATGGGCCATTTTACCAAAACGTTTAACTATCCCTTTAAAGGTTCAATGTTTCTGCTTCATGTCAGATGAAGAAGGAGAGAAACTGACCTGTAAACTGTCCAGGATGATCCTCAGAGACTGAACCTGTCTCCTGACGGCGCTGGAGAAACGCTCGTACGTCCCGGCGTCGTATTCACTCATGTCGATCTCCTTCAGCCTGAGAGAGAAACACACACAGACAGAGTTTAGACTCCATACAGAGTCAATGAAGATGGTTCTATTATAGCTCCTTCAGAATAAAGGTAGATGTTTGTGTTAAAGCTCCTTCAGAATAAAGGTCGATGTGTGAATATAAAGCAGCTCTAAGTTCTATATTAAAGGTCGTGTAGAGAGAGAAAGAGTAAAAATAGAAAGGACACCTGCAGAAAAACTCAGGTCACATCAGTGTCGTTAAATGTGGAGCAACATTTGTGTGTGTGCACGTGTGTGTGTGTGTGTGTGTGTGTGTGTGTGTTCCCTCCAAAACACACCTGCAGACATGACAGGACAGGTGGGCTGAGCCGAGGTTATCAGTCTAATCCCACCGTGCAGGTACTTCAAAATATCTGACACACACAGAGACAGAATCCACCTCAAGTGTTCAGTCGCTGCTCTGACAACGCCAGGGGGAGGAGGAGGGGGAGGGGGAGGGGGGTGAGGAGGGTGGGGGGGCAGCAGGAGGGGGCAAATCTCTGCCAGGTGTTTGAAACTTTTGGTGACAACCAGACCGTGACCGACCGCGACCGCCGCACAGATACAGAGCAGCCACTTCAAAAAGAGGAACCAGAGGAGAGCTGGGTGTGTGTGTCATGGCCTGCTACCTGCTGCTGTGTGTGTCTGTGTGCATGAGTGTGTGTCTGCGTGTGTGTGTGTGTGTGTGTGTGTGTGTGTGTGTGTGTGTGTGTGTGTGTGTGTGTGTGTGCATGAGACCAGGTCAGACAGATATCGTGCAGACTGCGCTGCCATCAGCCATGCAATCTCAGAGATCACACACACACCCAGCACGAGGTCGCCGCGGCGCTCTGAGCCTTAAGCCCCGCCCCCCTCACACACACCTGCTGTAAAAATATGAAACAATATGACAAAGAAAAACAAGCGTGATGCAGAGTCAGACACACACAGGAATGTTGCCGAGGCTTCGTCTGAACAGCGACACCGGTGTCAGATGAGTGTGTTTCCTGCGGCGGCGGCTGCAGCTTCACGCCTCCTGCTGGATTTCCCTTCATTGTGGTCACCGTGGTTACTCGCTCCAGCTAACTTTGCACTTTGTCACCTCTGCTCAGGAGGGGGGGGGGGGACACAATGGAGTTGTGGCTGTCTGTGGTTTTAGATTCAGAGAAAAGAGTCTGAGATGATTCAGAGGAAACAGAGTCTGGACATCCAGGAGAGCAGCCGGACGGTCTGATGCCTTTTAGTTACTTATTTATTTATTTATTCTCTGAAAACTACAGAAGAGTACGAGGGCCACTCATGAAAATGAAAAAAAGAGAGAAGGGAGATTTGTTTTTCATGATGCACTTTGAGAATAAAGTTGAAGTGAAGTCAGAAGTTCCTCTGCTCTTTTATTCCCAACGTTGTATTTTGAGTTTTTTCTCGACATTTCAAATTTATTCTCAAAGTTCATAATAAAAAAAGAAACCTCCTCCTCTCATGTTGTTTTTAGGACTGGCTCTAACTCTCCTCTGTAGAAAACAACCTGCAGGTCAGAGGTAGCACCGGGTCAACACACACACACACACACACACAGACACACACAGAGCTGAGCTGCCAGGTCCCTGAACCTGAACCTGCAGAGTCTGGATGTGAAGCAGGTGGAAAAAAACTAAAAAAGAAAGAATAAAATGACAAAAAATGAAGGAATGATTGAGACTCACATCACAGTTCAGAGCTGCACACACACACACACATGGTGTCGACCCGCAGAGGAACACACAGCGGTGGCTTTCCACACATTCCTAAGTGTGTGCATGTGTGTGTGTGTGTGTGTGTGTGTGTGTGTGTGTGTGTGTGGTGAGCAGACACTCTGGCCGGAGCTATTTCCTTTACATTCCTCAACCTCGACATAAACAAGAGAGAGAAGGAGAGGAGAGAGGAGGAGAGAGAAGGAGAGAGGAGGAGAGAGAAGGAGAGAGAAGGAGAAGCTGTGACTGTGACAGGTTTTCTCCAATAAGAAACTCTCACTTCAGGGAAACAGAGAAGAAAACACTAAAGTTTGACATGTTGAACCCTGACGGCAGCCTGAAGGACTCACTCAGCTGTAATATTGTACTGTATGTACTGTAAATAGTTGGTAAACTGGTTTGGCAACAACACATCTCTGTTCATGCCAATAAAGCTGTTTGAATTGAACTGAGAGAGAAGAGGGAGAGGAGAGAAGGAAAGAGAGAGGCAGAAAGGGAGACTTCAACATCTTAACTTGGACCATTATTTATACCTGATATAAATGATGTATTCAATTCTATTATAATGTTATCATCATGTCATCTATTGTATTGTTATATTGAAATGTAATATTGTATACTGTATATATTACTGTATATATGTCTAATATTGAAATGTCTAATATTGTATTTATGTGCGTATGTCGAAATGTTTCATATTGTATATTTGTTATATTTAAATATCTTTGTAAATATAATGCTTTGGCAACAACACATTTCTGTTCATGCCAATAAAGTTGTTTGAATTGGACTGAATTGAGAGAGAGAGACATCAACAACAACAACAACAACAACAACAACAACAGCTCGTCTCACTGGACAAACAGCAGCTTCACAGCCAGAGAAGAAGAGACAATCTGTCCAACATCTGTCCAACATCTGTCCAACATCTGTCCCACACACTCACTGTGGTGTTCGTCCTCCTGTAACACTGACACATCAACACGTCATAACCACAACAACTACAGTCGTCACTTCTTCTTCTTCTTCGACTCTTTCCATCTTTGTCACTTTGTCTTTGAGGAAGTTCAGGAGTTCAGCTGATCTTAGATCAGATCTATACAACAACCACAGTCAAACTTCTTCTTCCTGCTGCCTCTCATCCAATCACACGCCTCCACCACCAGACAGCTGAGCAGCGACCACGGCTGGAGCAGCAGCTGGTTTCCTGGTAACCAAGAGGAAGTGTCTTTATCATCCTGACGCCCCCCCAGCGCAATTTATTTACTACGTGATCTGTGTATAAGAAAAATGAATGAAAATTGTAAATTAATTTCACATAATTAAATCATCGGGTACATTGTCTGCTTTTGTTTGGGAAGACAGCGGTCCTCCACTTCACGTTCACCTTTATATCACACACACAGACACGCTCTCCCACTCCCCTCTGTGACGGTGCCGACAGGACAGCAGATATTTACGCAGCTCAACTTTATCAAGGAGCATCTTCAATTCAAATGTTGTTAAATTGCTCTTCCTCACAGTTGTTCATGGTGTTATCTGACCGTGAAGAGGAGGGAATCTTTGGTGCAGGCCTTATTGATTTGCATATTTAAAAGGAGGCGTGGACAGCGCGTTCAGACTGCAGGCAAATCTGATTCAAATCTGATTCCTTCTCATATCAGATTTTGCTGACTGTCCACACTGTTTTTAGCAAGTGTCCAAATCGCATTTGGCTGTTCAGACACATTATTGACTGATCTAACAGGTTGCTGTAGCAACGACATAGGAGCACAGGCTACGTCGTATGTGGCAGCACACAGTGGCGTGCACAGACTTCTTGAAGGGCAGGAGCGGAAAGGAAAACAAGGGTACATAATAGCGCGTCCTCGCCACTGAAGAGGGCACTTTAGCACACGTTTTCAGCTCCTAGATGTGGCTCCTAGAGGGCACTTTCAGTGCTGCCCAGTTTCAGAAAATGAGGAGAGTGAGACTGTAGTGACATGGTGCACCTACGGTTGCCGGCGAAAAAATATTGTCCTTTTTTAATGTCGATTTGGCCTGTTATCGATACCTTAAGACTATAAAAACATCGATTTGGTTTTAACATGTGTTTTGGCCCCCAAGAGGGCACTTTAGCACGCGTTTTGGCTCCTACTGGACACTTTAGCACATGTTTTGGCTTCCAAGAGGGCACTTTAGCAGCAAGAGTTGAACCTGCACAGCTCGCTGTGACACGTGCAGGATTCCCCTCTCTGGTGCGTTCAAGTGTGTTGCAGAAGTGGCGTTTCTCTTTCTCTCTCTCCCCCAAGCAGCTCATGTTCTTCCCCAGCAGAACTTTTTGATGCTCGAAGGACATCAGCTTCCTGTGGCCCGCCATGTTTTCCAAGGTTGCCCAATGAAACGCATTTACCTCGGAAGTCGGAATTTCCGACCCGGATCTTTCTGAGTTCCAAGTGCAATCATACGCAGCATTAGTACATGAAGCCCCAGGTCCACCTGAAGCCCCGCCCTGGGTCGCCTCGGGTGAATCAGCTGTGCAGCTTCCTGATGAGGGTGGGGCAGGGCTACAGGTGAGTGTCATTAGAAGATGAAAAGCGGACACACCTGAGTGAGCGGCCGAGGATCCAGACTGACAACCTCGTCTCATCTCTGACTCCGACAGGTGAGTTTAAAGAGAAACTAACCCCCTCCCTCCCCCCACCCCACTTTTATCTGCTGAAAATCAATGAATTTGCATATGAAGTCGTGTTGCTGATTGATTCTGGTCCAAATCTGGTTGTAAGTTATAGTCAAAATGTTTCAATTTCATGGATTTGGTTGTCGGTTACACAGTCGATTACAGTCGAATTCTGATATTGGCACCAGCCACCACTGTTTGCCCCCGGCCCTCCTATAAAACCAGTACCTGTCCCCAGAACAGCAGCACTAAGTCTGGGTTTGCCAGGAGTCTTCAGCTACTGAGAATAATGAAGGTCTTATATTAAGAGGCAACGTCCATCCTTCCACTGCTTTCTGTTTTTAGTTGGTGTTTTGTAAGACACAGATAATGTAAATACTATTCCGTATATGTATGAACTGATTCTGATTTCCTGAAAACCTACCTATTGAGCACAGGTTCCTCCATATGTACTGTACAAACAGAAGCAGGTGTGTCCTATTAACAGCCTGCAGCGTGTAACAGGCTGGTGCACTGTCACACAGGCTGCCCCATGTACCTGTCCTGCCCCTATTTATGGTGGTATCGTGTAAGGATGGATGTATTATAACCACAATAGTCCGGGCGGTTAACTAATACTAAGACCTTTTGAATTCAACAGATGAGCAAATACAGCAAACCAGTCATTACCAGTCAAGTTGCAGTGGTATCTTTTCAGTAAAGTCAAAGTGAAAGTATGCTACATTCAGAGTTGTCCCTCGTTATCTAACATCTATTTTCCAAGTGTGTGTTTATTATTTTTGCTTCTGTTTGCGAACGCTCGCGTGTGTTCTGGTGATGAGGGAGGGAGGGGTGGGGGGCGTTGTAAGTTGGTGCATTGTCGCAAACAGCTGGTCACACGTGAGGCTGGCAAAAATCAGCCGCCAAAATGATCGCTACAGGGCACGAGCTGGCTGCGGAGGTGCACGCCGCGACACGACACCAGCGGTTAACATGGGCACCGAAAGCAAACTGGCTCTGCTTCTTGGCACTTTGCGGTGCTTCCATGTCAGGTGGGCGGTCCCTGGCACTATGCAGTCACTGGGCACTGTACTGTAGCCATTAGTAAAGAGAGCCTCTTTGCTGCAGCCTATATATATCGAGCAGGTCATTACCGCTCGAATACAAACGAATATTTGAATGTCGAATAAAAAGAGACAGCCCTACTAGTAGGTCATTCCATCCTCTTGGAGGTAGTCTTTGATGAACCTTGCTCTGTGGGGGCAGCATTGTCATTGAATGGAAGTTTCCAGTGTGGCATCATTTGCACAGTAAGAGCAAGTTGGATGTTTGATGAAGGTCCTCGACTCAGTCAACAGTTACAGTCCACCGTTTTGTTTAGGAGTGATTTCAGATCAAACCTGAACGGTCCAGATGACATCATCAACATCACCTGATCTGACCTGTCAGTGTTTCCTTGAACCAGTTGCTGTAACGTTGTGGTGTTGTCTTGCAGCGCTGACCTGAGACCACGTGGACCAGACCAGAGCCACACTACTGTACCAGAGTCTACACACAGAGACTAAACCCTCAACTACACACACTAGTGACTGAGCTGACAACTCAGACACACAACAAACACCTGGAAGAAGGTGTGGTTGTCTGAAGTATGGCCGCCTCACATCCCACTGCAGGTCCAGAGGACACACTGTTATCCATCGCTCACCTCAACATCAACGGGCTCAGGAAGAAGATCCGGGACATTGAACACATACTGACTCTGTGTAGGATCCACGTGTTGGCTCTTTCTGAAACAAGGCTAAATGACAAAGTTAAGGACGGAGACTTGGACATTGAAGGATACAGATTGTACAGGAAGGACAGAAAGAAGAAAGGTGGTGGTGTAGCTTTCTACATTCAGAAACAAGTTACCTGTGAACTTAAAGACTTAACTGTCACTGGTTTAGAGATGATCTGGGTTCAGATGCAGCTGCTTGGTGATAAACCACTTCTAGTGGGTTGTTGTTACAGACCAAAGAGAATTGTGTTAATGAACACATGGGACAAGATCCAGGAAGTGATGGAAAAGGTAACGGAGGAAGACAGGGACGTTTTCCTGGTGGGAGACATTAACATTAACTGGTTGATAAATCATTGTCCGAGGAGGACAATGACTGAACTGGTCCGTGAGTTTGGTCTGACCCAGATCATGACTTTTCCCACCAGATTGACAAAGAAATCGTCCACATGCATCGATCACATCTACACTAATATTCCTGAGCTTTGCTCTGATATCACCTCAACAGTCATGGGTTGTAGTGACCATAACCTGATTCTTGTCTCTGTGGACAGACATGTGGTCACAAAGAAAATCAAAGACAAACAGTGTTTCAGATTTAAGGAAGTCAGTGCTGAGAAGGTTAGAAGATTTTTGTCATCCTTCCCTGAAGACATCAGAGCTGCTGCTGCTGCTGAGGACGTCTGTGCTTCTATAAGTCACATCATCAACAAATGTCTCTCCAACGACGTGTTCCCGTCACACTGGAACAAGTCCATGATGATCCCTGTTCAGAAGAACAAAGCGGGCGATAGCCGGTCTGTGAATCTGCTGCCGGTCTTGAGCAGGATCACAGAGAAGGTCATCTTTGAACAGATTGAACAGTACTTTGAAAAACACCAACTCTTCACTCAGCGTCATCATTTTAACAGACCAGATTATGATGAGGCTATCCGCAATATGCAACACAAGCGGGACAAAGCACTTCACGAGCAGAAGCTGTTAGAAGCTGTTTTCCTGGACTTTGGTGCTTCCTGTGACGTCATGAATCATGATCTACTGGTAACCAAACTCAAACGGTACGGTTTCTCAGATTCAGCTCTGACTCTGATGAAGAGTTTCCTCCGCCACAGGAGAAACACAGCTCCACAGGTCGGCCCCCTCAGCTCACTGCTCTTCTGTATTTTCACTAACGATCTGCCCGATGTCCTGAAACACTCCTCCATCATTATCTGTGAAAACCACCTGACAGTATGGTACTCTGCTCACAGCCACCATGAGATAATCAATGTTTTAGTTGACGAATTACAAGCTATTTTTAACTGGATCAATGGAAACAGCATGATCTTAGACAATCTAAAATCCAACTCAGTGGTATTTGGAGACGTGGAAAGAATCTCTGAGTGTTCCCAGCTCTGCCTCTTTATACAAGACATCGAAGTGGAGACAGTCTATTGGATCACATCGGATGATGAAGATGAAGATGAAGATGAAGATGAAGATGAAGATGAAGATGAAGATGAAGAGGAAGAGGAAGATGAAGAGGTTCACAGAGAGTTTGATTGACTCTTAACTTCACGACCTTGAAACCTGGAACCAGCCCAGAAAAAACAGGATGGTGTGTGTGTGTGTGTGTGTGTGTGTGTGTGTGTGTGTGTGTGGACCTGCAGGGTGTGTATTGACGCTGATAGTTTGATTGATGCTGCAGCTGAAACTAAGTAAACACACCATGTCTCCCTGGAATCAGAGCTGCAGCATCAACGTGTAGTTACAAGACACTCGTCTCCTCTGGGCTCAGACTGGTACTGATGGACAGGGGGTGTGTGTGTGTGAGGACAGTCATGAGCTGAGGAGATAAAACACAGTGAGGACAGTCAGAGGTTTCTCCTCCGCTGCTGCTCTGGGTGTGAAAGCAGCCTGTGTGTGTGTGTGTGTGTGTGTGTGTGTGTGTGTGTGTGTGTGTGTGGTGGGGGGGGGGGGAAGAAATGAACATGAACAGAGGTGGCCTTCATGGTGGAGGAGCGACACACACACACACACACACACACCTGTTCTACGTTACACACATCCAACACACTGCAGTTAAAGGAGTGACCATGAGGCAACAACATCTGGACTCATCTGCACCTGTGGACCAGGACTGACCCCCCCCCCCCCCCCCCCCCCCCCACCACCCCCGTTTCTAATTCTTCTTATGTTAAATATTCAAATTGTAGTCAAGATTGTTTTTTAGCTCATTATATTTAAACCTCTAGCAGCTCATTATTATCCTGTGTCCATTAAAGCAGCGGTTCTCAACATGGGGTCCAGGGACCAATAGGGGTCCTTGAGAAATTTGAAGGGGGTCCATGATTTTTTCTTGATATTTTACCACTTTTTTTTCTTTTTCTTTTTTTTTTTTTTTTAATTTTACCACTTTTTCTAGATTTTTTAATAACTTTTTTGGGAGAAATTTTTACAACTTTTTTCTAGAATTTTTTTACTTTTTTATTTTAAACATTTTTTACAGGAAATTGTACCACATTTTTTTGGATTTTTTATTTTTTTATTTTTACCACTTCTTCCTAGAAATGTTTAAATGTTTTTGGAGAAATTGGACCACTTTTTTTTCTAGATTTTTTTTTTAATTTTACCAATTTTTCTAGATTTTTTAAAACTTTTTTTGGAGAAATTTTTACAACTTTTTTCTAGAATTTTTTTTACTTTTTTATTTTTATTTTAAACATTTTTTTACAGGAAATTGTTCCACATTTTCTTTTTGTTTTTTTTAATTCTTACCACTTCTTCCTAGAAATGTTTTAATGTTTTTGGAGAAATTGGACCACGTTTTTTTTTTTTCTAGACATTTCCCAAAATGAACGCCATTTAGCCTAATTTAAATGTATAAAAGTAATGTTCTTCAGTCTCAGAACAAAAAATTGTGTATTTCTGTTGTTTACTTCTAAATTTGGTCCAATGGGGGTCCGTAGTCTAATTTGTGTCAATTTAGGGGTCCCTGACATACAAAAGGTTGAGAACCACTGCATTAAAGGGTGTTGCAACCAAATCTGTTATGTAGCATTTGCACCACACTTAAACCAACACTAAGGAACTTTTCAACCTTCATGTAATATTTTAAGAACTATTGTGATGGTACATCGACTTACAGCAGCTTGAATGACACCTCTGTCACGGCCTGAGAGGGTCTGCATCACCTTCAACGGCACTAAGCAGCTTCAAGGTGGATGGTAGCAAATGGACTGCTTTACAGCGTACGTCACTTACCAGCAAGAAAACCAAAGAAATTACAAGTTTGGTCTGAGGAGACTAAAAAACCAAAGAGGGAGAGTAACAGGTAAATTCCACTGGATGCAGAACGGCTGGGCTGTAACGGGCCGAGGCCTGAGGTCAACAGGTCAGAGGTTTTCAGTCACCGTTTCACCTCGATGACACCATGAAGCAGGAGAGACTGACAGTAAAATCACTGAACAGGCAGATCAACAGGTCAGCACCCAGTTGTTGCACGCCACCGGGGGAACAGGATGTTTACGATACTACGCGCCAGTGCTCATGGGAAATCGGGCCTTCCTTCAGGTAAAATGCAATGATCTGCACATGCAGTTCGATCGACCCACCTCTCCTTGAAGGCCTTCTCTCCCATCTCCCTGGCGGCCTTGCGGACTTCCTCTGGGACGGCGTCCTTCTCGGCCTGAGACACCTGGTAGACCTTGTGTCCGGCGTCCAGACGGTACGGTCCACCTTTCCCCCCCAGACCGGCCGTGTCTCTGCCGCCTGGAGACGAGACCGGTCGTCAGGGACAGAACCAGCACAGACTAAACCTAACGTGGTCCAGTACTGATTATTATCTTTATAATATTGATCTATACTGTATTTCAATAACTGTACAGTTGTTTTTAACCTGCACAAGTTGATTATTTATGATTACAACAACATCAACATTATTAATAATAATAATTATGACAACTTTATTTATAGAACACTTTTCATAAGAGCGACTGCAGCTACTTGTGAAACATCTTCCCAATGTATAAGTTCGGATGAATATAAGGACAATGAAATGAAATGAAATGAAATATAAAGACAGATACTGCATTAAACTATATGATCAATAGATGGATCAATATTCAGATTTCTTTCCAATTTATCATTTTGTGCATGAAATTGTAGCTTTGCAGAGCGGTCAGCTGGTCACCTGTGCCCCCCGCCCACTGGTTCCCGCCGACATGAGGAGCGTTGTTGGGGTCGACCTTGCCGTGCTTCGGCGCCGTGACGTCCAGACCGCTGTCCCTCTGGACGGTGATCTGTCAGACAGGAGTTCAAACATCACATCAGAGAAACAGGCAGAGATAATGGTGCAAGCTATATTTAGAACGGTGGAGCAGAGCCGTGAGCTGCTCAGAGCTACGCTACGGAGGCTCATGGGATTTCTTGGTTTCAAACTCATCAAATACACAATCCAACAACTCCACAACGCTCTGGTGGACAAGTTGTGACCTAGTAATTACCACAGGGTTTATGAGATAATAACACAACGTTACCACACAGAGTTGTTTTAGAGGGAAATACAGAGACTGTTGATGAAAAACTGTCCCTGAAGGCAACGTGCATCAGAGGTTTTACATGAATTTAAGTCTGTTCTTCTTCTGTTCTGTGCAAAATTCAGAAAAGATAAAGTGTGTTGTGTTAAAACCTCCTCCTCTTTGAGTTGTGTTGTGTGAGAACAAGCAGCTGACTCTGTGTTTCTGGGTCGAGCTCTTTAGGGCCGTCTCTTTGGGACAGTCGGAGCCAAACGCAGCAGCAGGACGGGTCCTACTGTCCGCCAGAGTCTGGGACGCATGAGGGAGCGAGGACGGAGGGGGGGGGGGGGGGCAAGTGTGTCGTCACCTCCTGTAGGTCAGCTGCAGGAATGTGGACGACACCGGAGGGAGAGGAGGAGGAGGAGGAGGAGGAGGAGGAGGAAGAGGAAGAGGAGGTACGGCCGTTACACTGAGAGACTTATCAAGAAGGAGCAGCAGGTCCACACCTCTAACTGTAACCACAGTAACCACTTAGGCATTACTAGATACGGGATTGCATACACTGGTCTGGTGCAACCGAAATTAGTAAACAACTAGTTGCAAACTAGCTAGTAATTACTAAGGGTTTAGTAGTGGTTTAGTAATTACTAAATCCTGAATTTAGTAAAGAGATACGCCAAACTGGTGCAACCCCACCCAGGTCAGATTGCTGGCTCAGCTCTCTCTATATTTAGTGCAGATTAGGATGAAGGTCACTGTGACAGACTCCAGGTCAGATTATAGTGATTTGACATTTAAATTCTAAACACTTTTTGAATGGTCTTACTAATTATAATTCTTTTAAAAATTATGATTAAAGAAACAGAGAGTTCATAAACCTACAGAGATATATTTTCACTTTCTTGAATATAAATCAAGTTCAAAAAAATTCAGCACATAGAAATATCTGAGCTGGTTCATCTCGATTGTTTCAAAATGGAGTCACAAGCTAAAAAAAAAACCTTGGGAACCGTTCCCAGAAAGAAACAATGCAAAAGCCACAGTTAGTCCAAATTCTGATTTAATATAATTGCAAAGTGAATTTTAAAATTTAAATGACGGTCAGAAGGACGAACAATTTTAAAATTAGTCCAGAGCTCATTAATGAACATTGAAAAAACAACAGATTGTTGAACAAAAACGAACATAAACGTCCACACGCTGCAGGTGGAGCATGGATGGTATGAAATGAAGTGATCATAGGTGACCTGATATCTAAGGTACACATTGATTACTGGAAATGCCCCTTTAATTTCACTGCCCACACCCAGGCCTGATCACTGCCAGCAGCCAGACCTGTTTGAATGAAGTGAAGGAGGCAAAAAGACCTCAGAAACAAAACATCATGTTGCAAAGCACTCTGGGACTCCAGCCTAAAACTAGCTCCTCCTCCTCCTCCTCCTCCTCCTCCTCCTCCTCCTCCTCCTCTTCCTCCTCCTCCTCCTCCTCCTGCAACGATGACTAAAGCCAAAACCTCTCATTTGGAACAAGACCCAACACACGTCTGACATTGATCTTCCTGCAGATGAAGCAGAACCTGGTTTTACACCATGCACACACACTCTGCTGCTGTCGATGAGCAGCTCTTTACACTCCGTCAGTCCAACACACTGACACTCACTGATGTGGTGGAGATATCCCATAATGATAATAATGTGTTTGGACAGCTCCGTATCACTCAACACAAACATGTTAGGAACTCGGCTGTGAGAAACTTGGATCCAAACTGTTGGATGAACTTTAAACCCCAGATCTAAACCTCCGTCACAACAACACGTTTAAACTCTGATCGAGAAAAACAAGCGTCAACACGAATTAATTAGATCAGATTTCACAGATGTGGGCGATGCATCTTGGCTGACACATTCTGTGGAAAGTAACCGCTCAATCTAATATCACGCAATAAATAAATAAATAAATGAATGAATGCTATGTTTAATGATTCAGTAACAATGTTCAGTTGTTCCTGCAACTGTCAGAGAGAGAGATGTGTTCATTTAACTACGACACCTCAAATAAAGGTTCATTTGTACTGCACAGCAAAGGCTGCAACACAATCATAATAATCATAATAAAAAAGCTGTAAAATCAACTGAAATGGGACAAAAATACACAGATATAGATCAGTAGAAAAGTGTTTATCATGAGCTTCTTGTCTGGAGAGATGTGACGAGGCAAAACTTTCGCGTGATAAGATTACATACAAAGTCATTGTAAAGAATGGATGCAAATTTGTGTCGGCGGCGCAAACGACGCAAATGGCACAACACGAATGAAGCGAACACGTGAAATTCACATATTCGCGCAAGTTCAAAACATTGAACTCAAACAAAATGTTTGTGCGAATGCCCAAGTAAAAACAAATATTCCACTGGGAATATTTTACTCCACAAAAATAATAAACTTTAATCTATGTTCACACTTATGGCTCAGCTATGACACAAACAAGCAACACAAACCGTTCTTCTACAACCAGATTTAAAGGATCAGACTGAAAAAACAACTCTATTTTGTTTTACGTGCTTTTATTTTGAAAAACAGTAAAGGCTGATATGCTGCTATCAAAAATGCAACATCACTCAGGTTCTTGGAAAAATATGACCTGCAGAATATCTCTCTGTCTCCGTCTCTCTCTGTCTCACACACACAGACACACACACACACACACACACACTGATATGCAGCCGCAGCCTGATCACATCATCTAAAGTCCAGCTGTGTTGGCTGCTCACATGACGCTACAGATGTGCATGGGAAAAATCTTTACAGGCCGTTCCACACAGGACAATCTCCGTGGAGACGAGGTGTGTGTGTGTGTGTCTGTAAAGTGGGTTATTTAAAGGGATAGTTCAACATTTTTGGTAAATTAAGCAGTACAGTATTGTAGGTTCATCACCTTTAGTTATCGGTGCATGTTGTTTTGAGATCAGCAGGGCAGAGACGTGAGCTGCTCAGTGAACTAGAGTGGTGAATGTGCAGGTCACAACTTGTCCACCAGAGCGTTGTGGAGTTGTTGGATTGTGTATTTGATGAGTTTGATGAGGGAAACCAAGAAATCCCATGAGCCTCTGAGCAGCTCACGGCTCTGCTCCGCCGTTCTAAAAATAGCTTGCACCGACAATTAAAGGTAACGAACCCACTGCTGTGACTATAGGGATTATGGTGAGAGGAGGATCTGACTAAATGTTGAACTGTCCCTTTAACCTGTCAACCATCCTCAGTGTAACAGTGATCAGAGGGAGAGACAGAGGTCAGAGGTCAGAGGTCGCCTCCACCATGTGACCGCTCGCTCTTCCATTACACACTCAAACTCATACACGTGTGTCTGTGCATGCGAGTCATGCACCATCAACACCACCAGCGCCACGGCAACAGAACCTGAGCTCCGTCGCCATGCACACGCCACTTCCATATATGGACACGAGGACGTGCACCTGATGCACAGGAAGCTGCTGAGACCAATCACACCGACTGACTGAGTGTTTATGAATGTGATTACATCACCCAGTAAACACACACACACACACACGTTCCACACAGGACACACACACGTGGACACAGGTGTGTGTGTGTGTCACACAAGTGGGTTACACAAAGGGACAGTTCAACATTTTTGGTAAATTAAACAACACACACACACACCCCTCCATCACAGCTGAAATCTGTCCATCAGACAGGAAGTCCAGCTATCAGGCTCCTGTTTCCCGCCAATCTGCTCACCCTCGTCATCACACTCAGTTTAGATGAAACATTCAGAGCTGGTGAGTGAGTGTGTGAGTGCTGCAAATACATGCACACACACACACACACACACACACACACACACACACACACACTCAGTCAGACGGAGAAGCTGTGACTAATGATCCACTTTTAGGTTGAGAAAAATGAGGAGTGAGGCTTTACAGCATGTGTCCACTCTGCACTCAGGCCGGTCCCTGTACTGGAAGAGGCATGAGTCATGAGTGTGTGTGTGTGTGCGTGCGTGCGTGGCGTGCGTGTCATGTTACTGAGGCCCAGCAGGGATCCCAACAGGAGGACGACCAGTGTTGCTCACTACATGACTGTTGTTTATCGGACAGCAGAAAAACTCACAGTCACTCTGATATTATTTGACAGTTTTCAGTAAAATAACATCTACAACAGAGGAAAATCTTAAAGGGACAGTTCAACATTTTTGGCAAATTGGCCCATTGCCATAATCCCTGTAGCCATAGCAGTAGGTTTGTTACCTTTAATTGTCGGTGCAAGCTATTTTTAGAACAGCGGAGCAGAGCCGTGAGCTGCTCAGAGCTATGCTACGGAGGCTCATGAGATTTCTTGGTTTCCCTCATCAAACTCATCAAATACACAATCCAACAACTCCACAACGCTCTGGTGGACAAGTTGTGACCTGCACATTCACCACGCTATGAGATAATAACACAACGTTACCACACAGAGTTGTTTTAGAGGGAAATTCATGCAAAACCGCTGATGATGCACGTTGCCTTCAGGGACAGTTTTTCATCAATTTGCCAAAATGTTGAACTATCCCTTTAAGTGACGACTGAGGCTGTGAAGTGTCAGAAAAACAACTTTGTATTGAAGGGAAGGAAAAAAACTCTTACACATTAAAAAAAAAGGTGTAAATGTCTCATTTAGCTTCTAATATCAAACTTAATGGCTTCTCCACAGGTTGAGTTGTGTAGTATGGAAGCAATACACAATCCAACAACTCCACAACGCTCTGGTGGGTGGGTATTGAGGGAAACCAAGAAATCTGAGCAGCTCACGGCTCTGCTCCGCCGTTCTAAAATTAGCTTGCACCAACAATTAAAGGTAACGAACCTACTGCTATGACTATAGGGATTATGGTGATGGGCCAATTTGACAAAATGTTGAACTATACCTTTAATCAAATAATAATGTTGTCGTTTGTACACACACACACCCCTCCCTCCCCCGGCTTATCAGTTAGACTCACATGCACGTATTCACACGCTGACGCCAAACTGTCAGGCATGCAGTTAGACCAACACACACACACACACACAGTGGCATGCAACCAAGTTCACACATCTACACACACTCAGTAGTGGGCTTCTGCAGATGCAATGTGACTGCACACACACACACACACACAGTCTTAAATCTCTCTGTCTCTGGGCGTCTAAAGGGAGAATCAGCAATTTATGAGGTCATTAATCGTACAAGACGCAGCATGGACCGCAGATGAGAGAGGGAGAGAGGAGGAGAGGTCGATTCCCACAGTCATAAAAAATAAAAGTTTCCTCAGCTGGCAGCTACACACACACACACACACACACACAAACACACACACAGACACACGCTGCTTCCATACTACACAACTCAACCTGTGGAGAAGCCATTAAGGTTGATATTAGAAGCTAAATGAGACATTTACACTTTTTTTTTAATGTGTAGAGAGTTTTTTTTCCTTCCCTTCAATACAAAGTTGTTTTTCTGACACTTCACATAGAGTCTCAGCCGCCACTTAAAGGGATAGTTCAACATTTTGGCAAATTCATGAAAAACTGTCCCTGAAGGCAACGTGCATCAGAGGTTTTACATGAATTTCCCTCTAAAACAACTCTGTGTGGTAACGTTGTGTTATTATCTCATAGCGTGGTGAATGTGCAGGTCACAACTTGTCCACCAGAGCGTTGTGGAGTTGTTGGATTGTGTATTTGATGAGTTTGATGAAGGGAAACCAAGAAATCCCATGAGCCTCCGTAGCGTAGCTCTGAGCAGCTCACGGCTCTGCTCCACCGCTCTAAAAATAGCTTGCACCGACAATTAAAGGTAACGAACCTACTGCTATGACTATAGGGATTATGGTGATGGGCCAAAATGTTGAACTATCCCTTTAAATTGATTGACAGGGATGCATCAACGGCCAAAGCGATGACATCATGCGGGACACCTGCAGGCACCGGGATATGAGCTGTGTGTGTGAATATAGATGATTGATGTGTGTGTGGGTTGATGAAGTAATGGAGCAATATGAGGCTCTCACACACACACACACACACACACACACACACACACACACACACACACACACACACACACACACACACACTAGAGGAGGAGGATCAAACAGCTAATGAACTGTCGTGTCTTTTATTTCCTCATAACGCAAAGCAATGTAGGTGCTGAGAGACGCATGTGTACGGTCTGCAGACAGGTGAGCTGTGTCAACAGTTGTGTAAAAGTGAAGCACGCACACACACAGACACACACACACACACACAGACACACACAGAGGAGCCTTGTAAGCAGCAGGTCTGTTTAACCACAGCGGTGCCAGTGCTGTTTGCTGTGAGCCAACACGGAGCACAGGGAGCGTCTGTGTCCGTCTGACCTACACTGGACTTAAAGGTGAGGAATCTGGGCCAGTGTGTGTGTGTGTGTGTGTGTGTGTGTGTGTGTGTGTGCAGGTGGAGGTGGACGGGAGTGTGTGTGTTTACTAAAGGTCACATACTTCACCGTGTGTATAACTGGGTTTTTATCTGAAGAGCTGATCCATCATGAGAAATATATTCATAGTTATAAGAGCTAAAACATCTCAGTGTAGTTTCTCTGCAGCTCTACTGCTGAGTTGTGACATCACAAAGTGACAGGAAGTCCTGACGGCTGGTTTTAAGGCTCAGTTTCTGAATACAGGCTGTGTGCATTTCTCTGTGGACTGAGGCTTTGATACTTTCACAGTATTAATATAGAACCTAGAGCTGCTTTATAATCACACTACACATGGACATCTACCTTTATACTGTATGGAGCTTTAACGCAAACATCTACCTTTATACTGTATGGAGCTTTAACACAAACATCTACCTTTATACCGTATGGAGCTTTAACGCAAACATCTACCTTTATACCGTATGGAGCTTTAACACAAACATCTACCTTTATACCGTATGGAGCTTTAAATCTACATATTTATCGTCTTATGGATCAAGAATTCATATAAAACACATGAAAATAATACAATTTTGGAGCTTTAACAGATACAAAACTGACTGAAACAGAAATCTGCATCAACCTGGAGCTTTAAAATCATGAAGATAGTGATGAAGACGATGCATCAGCCTCATCTCGTCCATGTTGAGTCTCCAGATCTACAGATACAGCTGTAAACATGTGGAGGGCGACTTTCTCTAAGGAACTCATTCATCTCTTCTATGTATGGGTGTGTGTGTGTGTGTGTGTGCATGTGTGTGTATGTGGGCACCTTAACAATAGTGTCTCAGTGTTGTGGGTCCAAAATGTTCTGACCCGCCACTGAGGGGGTCAAACCTATTGCATCATCAGCACAATGTCCACCCATTCATAAACACCCACCCTGGGCACCGGCAGGGTCATAAACCCAGGGCCTGGAAAGATTCCTGTCCGCATAAAACCAGGAATGTTTCGGCAGCTACACACACACACACACACACAGACACTCTCTCTCTGCTGTGTGTGTGTGCAGACTGGTGACATCCAGCTGGAGGAGTTCCTGTCCTCAGCTGTTGTTTCTTAAAGCAGCGCTGCCCCCCGGTGGTGATGAGGAGGAACTGCACTGCAATCACTAACCCACTAAAATGACCTGCTGCATCGCACACACATTTAAACTGACTCACACAGAGAAAAACCTCCTCTCAAGTCTACAAAACCGTACACACATTTTCTGCTTTACATTTTGCAACTCAAAATAGTGCTTTTTTAAATGCACTGAACACGGTTCTCTGCATCAGACACAACAATCTGACATGGAGCTACAGACGTATCTGGAATATTTTATAATAAGATAATAAAGAGAGCGACAATGTTGAAAAATCAATGTTTAAAAATAACAGACTTGAAAAGTACAAACTTGAAAATGCAGAGGAAATATTTAGTGTATGTTTGCAGGTGAGGATGGATATTGATCGTGCAATGTACTGTAGGAAACTAAACATGTATTTCTAGCAACGAAAATTGAGATTTCGAACTGTTTTGTTTTTGATGCTGTGATTGAAATAAACATGAAGTCACATTTTTGCCATTTCAAAACACTCCCATTCAAAATGACACTAGGTGGCAAAATATATGTGATGTGCCACCTGCCAAACACCTCAGTGGTTCATCGTTACCACTTCAATCAGGAAGGAAGTGCTAAAAAAGCAAGCAGAGCATCTCTCAGCTAGACTACAGATGTGAACTTCTAGTCTTTATATTTGCTAGTCTGGGGCATATGTTGGTTGTGAGGGGCCTTCAGATGACAGAGGAGCTGAACAGTCAGCCAGATGCTGCTCAGTCTCAGTTATTATTGGTAGTCGTTCAATCTGGAGGAGACGATGTTTTCTGTCTCCTTGAATGTCTGCTTTCTATCTGTTCAGCCGCCCAGGCGCTTTGTGACTGACCGTCTTCCAGTGTTTATGTCGCTTGTGCAAGAACCCTTCTACTTCTTTATTATGAGGGCATAAATAAATATTTCTAATGTGTGTTTTACCTGCAGAGGCCGACCGTCCTCCGTGCCGATCATGTTCCTCCACTCCATCAGCGAGCGCTGCAGCGTGTCCAGTCCCGTCTCCCACAGCCGGACGTAGCCCCCCATGTCCACCGTGACCACGCCCCCCGAGCCCAGGGGAGCCAATAGGACGTCGCTCTCCGACATCTTGGACAACCAGCCGGTGTACGGCGACACACTCATCGACCTGACACACAATATGGTTGTTACAGTAAATAAATACATAACTGTAAAGTGTGTAAATACAGATTTCATAATTTATTCAATCTATTTTAATGATGTAGTGATGTAGTAAATAGTAAATTTATGTTGTCATTCAGATATAAAGAGGCACAAATGAGTTACTACCGCTTTTTCTGAAACTACAAGAGCAGATATAAACACATATTTAATATTTACGCACTAATAATGTGGATTACTTGATATTGAAGAGGAGAAAAGTTTGGTTTTCGTGCAGTTAGGAATCAATAAAAGGAGAAATATGAGTCTAAAATGATTAAAATACAGATAATCCAGTGAGTGCAGTACCGTCTGTGACCACTAGCTGGTGCTACAGTAACACCGGTGAGCTGTGTGTGTGTGTGTGTGTGTGTGTTTGTGTGTGTGTGTACCTGGGGACGGGGATGTATTTGACTTTCTTGGAGTTCAGGTCGGTCACCTCCAGGTACGCCGCCGTCATCGGAGGCGTGACGTCTGAGAGACAAAGAAACAGAAACCGTCTCTCTCTCTGAATCCGTTCAGCTTCAGTTTCATGCTGTGAACAACAACTGCCCAGCTGGCTGTGACCTCTGACCTTTGGGGTAGACTTCCTTCAGGGGCACCTTGCTGGGCGGGAGGGCTCGGACCATCTGATTGGCCGAGAGCAGGCCGACACAGTTCTGCTGCTTGGCCGGGCTGGAGCGCAGCCCCCCCCTCAGGAAGGAGTGAGCTCCGCTGTCGCTGCTCTTCATCTCCGACAGGTCGACGGATCTCTTGAAGCTGTACACCTCGTTAGGAGACTGGAAGAGACAGACCTCTGTTAATGCAGCAGCACATTCACTTCCTCTTTAGTTATTTTACCTTCAAAATAAAAGCATGAGAGAATTATCTTCTGTGGCAAAGCTTTAATTCAGGCTTTTATTCTGAAAAACTTGTGACAGAAACCTCTAAAAGTTCTGGTGATCAACATAGTCTCTGATTCTGCTCTTAAATTGCTGCCCCTTAAAGGGATAGTTCAACATTTTGGCAAATTGGCCCATCGCCATAACCCCTATAGTCATAGCAGTAGGTTCGTTACCTTTAATTGTTGGTGCAAGCTGTTATTAGAACGGCAGAGCAGAGCCGTGAGCTGCTCAGAGCTACGCTACGGAGACTCATGGGATTTCTTGGTTTCCCTCATCAAACTCATCAAATACACAATCCAACAACTCCCATGAGCCTCCGTAGCGTAGCTCTGAGCAGCTCACGGCTCTGCTCCGCCGTTCTAAAAATAGCTTGCACCGACAATTAAAGGTAGCGATTATGGCAATGGGCCAATTTGCAGCTACGTGGGAAATAACATTGTAAAGTTACTGTTGCTGAATATGTTTAAATCATGACATCCCATATTTTGCCTGATCTAATATAACGTATATTGACTTCACGGCGTTTCCGTGCTGGACTCACCATGAGGTCGGGGAAACCGACGACGACCCGAGCGAAGCAGCCGGTGTCGGCCAGCAGCCGGTTGGGTGAGACGATCTTCTGGTCCAGGGCGGCGCTGAGGTTCTCGTTGGGCAGCTGCTCACAGGACAACATCTGGGGGACGGACGCCTCAGCTGGGGAGGGAGGGAGGGGGATAAAATGATAAAATGTTAAAGGGATAGTTCAACATTTTGGCAAACTGGCCCATTGCCATAATCCCTATAGTCTCAGCAGTAGGTTTGTTACCTTTAATTGTTGGTGCAAGCTACAGTATTTTTAGAACGGCAGAGCAGAGCCGTGAGCTGCTCAGATCAGATCAGATCAGATGTGTATATTATATTATATACTGAATGTATTTGTACCTGATCCGGCTCCGTGTCCCGAGCTGAGCGGCTCCTCGCTGACGCTGTGCAGCTGACACACGCCAGAGTCTTCAGCCCCCATGTGCATGGGCTTGGTCAGCAGGAACTTCCTGTTGAGTCAAACACACACGTCAGACGATGAGTGAGTTCAGGTGCATCATCATCATCATCATCATCATCATCATCATCATCATCATCGCCACCTACTTGTTGGTGTCGCTCTCCAGCAGCAGCCAGCGGTCCTCGGCCACCAGGAACACTGACTTCAGGTTGATGGGCAGCGAGATGGCGTGAACCCGGCCCTCCAGCACGTCCAGCACCTCCAGCTGGTTACTGGACACACACACACACACACACACACACACACACACACAGACACACACACACAGAGCAGAGAGTGAGGGTCAGCGGTCCGTCAGGGTCGTGGTCGTGGTGGATCCACATCAGAGCAGAGTCTCACCCGTTCTCCTTGTAGAACAGGAGCCAGTTCTTGTGAGAGAAGTCACGACACATCTTATGACCGCCCTGCAGAAAACAAACACACAAACCGTCAGCGAACACATCACAACAACCATGGATCTGCAAAGAGGACATTTATATGCAACTTGTGCATCAGACACGGAGGGAAATACAGAGACTGTTGATGAAAAACTGTCCCTGAAGGCAACGTGCATCAGCGGTTTTGCATGAATTTACCTCTAAAACAACTCTGTGTGGTAACGTTGTGTTATTATCTCATAGCGTGGTGAATGTGCAGGTCACAACTTGTCCACCAGAGCGTTGTGGAGTTGTTGGATTGTGTATTTGATGAGTTTGATGAGGGAAACCAAGAAATCCCATAATGAGCCTCCGTAGCGTAGCTCTGAGCAGCTCACGGCTCTGCTCCGCCGTTCTAAAAATAGCTTGCACTGACAATTAAAGGTAACGAACCTACTGCTGTGACTATAGGGGTTATGGTGATGGACCAATTTGACAAAAAGTTGAACTATCCCTTTAAAGACACCACTTTCTTCTCTTGACTGAACTTTGCAGGAAGTGAATCCATGATGAATAAAAACTTCAAATCTTCGAATCTTCACTTTACTTCTAGAGCCTGAAACCTTTACACAGTCCTGTCTAACGCTGTCAATCTCATGTTTTGTACCGTTTCGCTGCGTCACAATAAAAACCATTCATGATAAAGAAGAAGAGTGTGAGTGTTTCCTCTGACCTGCGCCTCCTTGCTGCTCCACCAGCTGGACGACCTGCTGCTGCTGCTGCTGCTGCTCTTCTGCTCCGCGTCTGGAGACAGCAGCAGCCTCCGCACGGCGCCCGTCACCAGGTCCAGATGGAGCACCGTGTTACTCTGAGGGAGACACACACACAAAGTTTCTGAATGAAGACTGAACAGCAGCTCGACACAACGTGGTGTTGTTGTTGTGGATGGAGAAGAGGAAATGAATGAATTAGATCATTTACAACTGTTGAACGCTGCAGAAACACTGCTCCCATTCATTACCTCCTCTGTTATCAGTTTCATCAGATCACAGATACTGTTACGGACAGTTGTCGTTGGCTTTTTATTTTGTTTTTACAATGTACAAATTTAACTAAAGTCCAAAACTTGATCTCGTACGTCTTCATTTTGTTATTTTAGATGTTTAAAGTATATTTTTTTTGGCGTTTTATGCCTTTATTTGATAGATTAGTAGAGATAGACAGGAAAGGGGGAGGCAGAGAGAGGGGAATGACATGCAGGAAAGGTCTGCCCGATGCGGGACGCGAACCGGGGACGCCTGCGTCTGCACATACATGGGGCGGCTGCCTTAACCACTGCGCCACGCACCGCCCCGTTATTTTAGATGTTTAATCCCTTATTGTATAACTTTTGTTTGAACCTGTTCGACTCAGAGCTGCAAAACATCTTGCAGTCATATGTTGAGATATTGTGATGTTACGTTATGTTTCACATATAAACATAAACTTGGTGATGTGATAATTGTTGAAAATGTCCCTTTATGTTTGACCAACAATGTTCAGACTGACATTTTAACTTTATAAGACAAAAAAACTGCAGCTTCTGAGATTTAGAGTGAAATGACTGAATCCCATCGACTCTCAATGATCTTCAAGGTTAAATAAATGAATAAAAATAGATCAATAAGTGGAACTGATCATTTAAATCTATAGGTTTTTTCATGCACATGTGTCTTCTTTCCATTATAAAACCACCACATGTTGTTTTAAAGGAAGCACAGCTGATAAGAAGTGAAGCTCTGCAGGAACCTCCTCCTCCTCCTCCTCCTCATCCTCCTCCTCCACCACCAGGGGGCGCTCCTCTCCTCTCTAACCCTCAGCACCAACAGCTGATGTGCCGTTAACTCCACTAATGTGAGCACTTTACTGTACTGACTCAATTCAATTTAGACAGACTTATTGTCTGAGTGTTGCTTCTGTGTGTGTGTGTGTGTCTGTGTGTCTGTGTGTGTGTGCGTCTCTTTATTCATATCAGATGAGCAGCAGGACATCTCTGTCTCTGTGTGTGTGTGTCTGTGTGTGTGTGTGTTGGCTAAACTGTGCAGAAAGGGCTTTGGTTTGTGACGCACTAGGCTTCATCTTCAATTGAGTTTTATGAGAAGGAGCCACAGGGGAGCTACTGCCCCCCCCCCCCCCCCCCCCCTCCCCCCACACCTCCCCTCCTGCTTCATGCTAATGGTTTCCTCATGGCCTCCCATTCCTCACACACACACACACACACACACACACACACACACACACACACACACACACACACACGACTGTACCGAGGACACTGAGAGAAAACCCCGTGTACAGGGTCAGCGTTATTCTGTTTGTGCTGGAGATGCTTCTACAAGTATGTAAACACCTACAAGAACATGCCTCTGTGTGAGTTTAAAGGGATAGTTCAACATTTTTGGCAAAGTGTCCCATCACCATAACCCCTATAGTCATAGCAGTAGGTTCGTTACCTTTAATTGTCGGTGCAAGCTATTTTTAGAACGGCGGAGCAGAGCCGTGAGCTGCTCAGAGCTACGCTACGGAGGCTCATGGGATTTCTTGGTTTCCCTCATCAAACTCATCAAATACACAATCCAACAACTCCACAACGCTCTGGTGGACAAGTTGTGACCTGCACATTCACCACGCTATGAGATAATAACACAACGTTACCACACAGAGTTGTTTTAGAGGGAAATACATGCAAAACCTCTGATGCACGTTGCCTTCAGGGACAGTTGTTCATCAACAGTCTCTGAATTTACCCCGAAAACGGCTCCGTGTTGTAACGTTCCATTATTATCTCATAGCGTGGTGAATGTGCAGGTCACAACTTGTCCACCAGAGCGTTGTGGAGTTGTTGGATTGTGTATTTGATGAGTTTGATGAGGGAAACCAAGAAATCCCATTATGAGCCTCCGTAGCGTAGCTCTGAGCAGCTCACGGCTCTGCTCCGCCGTTCTAAAAACAGCTTGCACCGACAATTAAAGGTAACGAACCTACTGCTATGTGTGCTGTGTTGAACTATCCCTTTAAGTGAGTTAAAGTGTGTCTCTGTGTGTGTGTGTTGGTTCCTCTGAAGGCCAGTTTGACCTGTGTGTGAACTTCATGTTGTCTGGAGCTCTTCATTTTTCGACAGACGTAACTGGATCCATCACGGCGGTGGTGCTGGTGTATTTTTAGCTCCTCTTCCTCCTCCTCCTCCTCCTCCTCCTCCTCCTCTCTCTCCTCCTAATAAGCACCAGCTGTAACGCAAAAAAGAGCTGCGAACTAACGCGCATTGTTCTGGTCTGACGCTGGGCCGTCCCAGGCCGGGGTCTCACGGGGACAGAGAGACAGACGGAGACGGAGGAACGGTCTAAACCACCGACCGCTTTCAGAAAGTCAAACTGACGGAGCGGAGGTATTTTAAATCTGGCAGGAATTTGCGGTGGCGCTGGAAATAAAACTGAAGAAACACCAGAAGTTGTGGAATAAAAATGTCACGTTACACGTCACACTGGAAACTACAGGCTGTGACCGTCACTGTGTGTGTCTGTCTGTGTGTGTGTGTGTGTGTGTGTGCAGGTGTGTTTCATTACATAACTCTGACACTATTCACAGCTTTCCTCTGCGCTCGTCCACGTAACTCAGCGTTAACTCTGACGTGTAGAGCAGCAATGTTTCCTCCTCCTGTGAAGCTGCAGCCCGTTCTCCCTGTTCATATAATATAACATCCCATAATACTACAGCAGCATCTGTCTGTGTAGGTAGAATGAGAGGAAGCCCGTTACGTTATGAGGTCACAACCACAGTCAGAGCCTCCTGAGTAACGGTCACATCTGTTGTATATTATATTATCATGTCTTACTATGTTTATATTCAATTTAATTATTTATTGACTCCTTGCGCTTCATGTGTTTAAAAAACAAACAAACAAACTTGTAGAATTTGTTGTATATGCCCACAGGATGACAATAAACAAACTATTAACTTTATTAAGTTTATGATGTCACAGTGAAGCTGACCTCTGACCTCATCACTTCTATTTTCTTATTTTATCCATAATTGAGTTTAACTGTGTCATAATTAGTTTATAAATTCATGAGTTATGGATTTCGGAATTTTTTTGTTGTTGTTTTTAAGTATTTTATGCTTTTATTTTGAAAGGACAGTAAAGACTTGAAAGGCCTCAAAGATGAGACTATGTTGGAAAAAGCTGCTGCACCGTGTTCAGACTGAACGCTGACGACTCAGCTGTTTACTAGAGCCAAAATTACAGAGCTGATACATTATTATATATCATGAGCTTATTACAGTATAGTATATATATATATAACTGCAGAGGACAGGAGGCACTGCCCCAATAAATAAATAAAGACCAAACCAACAGAAACTCTTACCTGCTCTTTAAACAGAGTTTTCTCTCTCTGGTGTAAATGTTTCCACATAAACTCTCATTAGACTTTTTATTTCTGCTGATTAGGAAACGAAACCACAAAGACTCACAAAGTGAAGTAAGTAAACCTGGTGAGAGAGCTGCCATGGTGCAAAACCATAGAAACCTTTAAAGGGATAGTTCAACATTTTGGAAAGTTGGTCCATTGCCATAATCCCTATAGTCTATATTCGGTGCAAGATATTTTTAGAACGGTGGAGCAGTTGTGGAGTTGTTGGATTGTGTATTTGATGAGTTTGATGAGGGGAACCAAGAAATCCCATGAGCCTCCGTAGCGTAGCTCTGAGCAGCTCACGGCTCTGCTCCGCCGTTCTAAAAATAGCTTGCACCGACAATTAAAGGTAACGAACCTACTGCTATGACTATAGGGGTTATGGTGATGGGACAGTTTGACAAAATGTTGAACTATCCCTTTAATATCATCAACATCTAATGAGTGTGATTGTGTGTCTTTGCGTGTCTTTGTGTGTGCGTGCTGACCTGCTCCTCGTGCAGCACCACCTGTCCGTCCAGCGGACTCCCCAGCGGCGCCACGGTGACGAACGGCTGCCAGACGCCGCTGATGGTCCGGGGGAAGACGTCGTACAGCTCCATGCTCTGGATCGTCTCGCCGCGCTCCTTCATGGAGAACAGGCACACCGGGTTGCAGGTGGCCACGTACAGCACATCTGCAACACAACACAACACAACACAACACAACTCTGGGTTATCATTGTGCAATATGTGAGTAAAATCCTCACGTCTGCAGAGATGATTTCAATCTGAGGACGCAACGTCTCCTCCAGGATGAATACAACTACAGTTTCTATATTTAACTTTCTTTAAGGGGAGACACTACAGGTGAGTAGGGTAAAAAAAATTTAACTGACAGATTTCACCATGAAACTTCCCAAGTTCATCTCTCACATTAAGACAAATATTTTTTGTATTACAAGTTTTGTCAAATTTTATGTTTAAATATGTAAATGAGGCAATATCTGATGAAATATGCACTAATTTGCATATATTTCCAGAACAGAAATCTGAACAATGGATAAAAACACTTTCAAAATTCTTGTTTTATTTTGTTGACACATTAGAGTCAGAAGTTTTTACAGGGGAGGATTTTGGATATCTCTTTTTATCACTCTGTCAATGACAAAATACTGTCACCAGCCCTAAAAAAAATTAAATTTAGCCATGTTTTTAGTAATAAAATGTTGTATAAATGAGGCTGTGAATGATAGATCAACAATCCCCTCTGTAAAAACCTGCAGAATATAGACAGGGATCAAACTGGAAGGTCTGGTGTCTGTAAGAGCTGCTGAAGTGGATTTCTAGCTCAGCGTCTGAGTCTGAAAAACTCAATTTGTGAAAACAGCCTTAAATCATACTTTTATAATTTGTTGTAGATACAGTGGAAATGACAGTTTTTGAAGCCTACATCATTGTTCAGGAGAGAGAGAGCTTTACAACGACACCTGACATGACATGGGTCAGACTAACTCCTGGTGAATTTAGGAGAAATCTACTGACGGAATGAAGTAAAATAAAAACCTTCATGTGGATTTTCTACCATTTATTTTGACTTTTCTGAGAGAGAAGACATAGAAAAATAGCCCAAAATCACAAAATTGATCAGTGCATGACAGAACAGTGTCTGTAGTGTCTCTACTCTCATGTATATTTGTATTTATATGTTCCAGATAAATAAAAAAGCCACAGAAGACAGAAACATTTATTTATTATTTAAACATTATTTAACTATTGTCTTTGTTTTATGTCTTTTCCGGATTTTTTAATTCAAAAGCTCATGTTTTCAAACTTCAGTGCACATGTGTTTATCGTGTGTGTGTGTGTGTGTGTGTGTGTGTGTGTGTGTGTGTGTGTGTGTGCGCACTGTTGTTACTATCTATGAGGGGACTTCGGCGTCGTTACACATTCACCAACAGGGGACCGTGCAGCAAACAGGGGACATTTTTTAGGTCCCCTGTTTGACATGCTTTAAATCAAGTTAAAATCATGTGAAAACCCTTCTGGTTAATTTTTTCAACTTTTGCCAAGAGGGGACCTGAGTGTGTGTGTGTGTAAAATACCATATTCAGCAGTGCCCCGGCAGGCTGGAGCAGGGTTTTTAATGGCTCATTCACACACGTCGTTTCTTACACTCCACTAAGGTGTGAACGACTTGCAGACCCAGCAGCCTTTCAGACTGTAGAGAGGCTATCAAACAGGCTCCTTAGTGCACAAACCACTACCTTGAAACATTATTTGTTATTCTTTGTAACAAAATATAACGGTTCTGTTTTCATTGATGTCTTAAGTTTAAAGTCACTACTGTATTAGGTATAATAGAAATTTTAAAATATTGAAACAATTTAACATCCATAACTATGTTAGAATTAAGATAGTCATTTAGATCATTTCTGTTGAATTCTGATCAAACATTAACAATAATTGACCTTAATATTGTTGCTTGTTCAGTTTTTTTGAGCACAGGGTTTCAATTTTACAATGTGTTCTCAATCTGTATTGATAGGAATTATTAGTTGATTTACATTGCAGAAAAAGGTCCACACTTGGTTTATATGGAATGACAGGGGCCCACTGTTGGTTGGTGCACAATGACACAAGTTCCCACTTAGTTAGCATGGAGTGACATACACACTCCATCATGTATGAATAAGAAAGAAATAGAAAATAAATAAATAAAAAATTTATAGAAAAATAAAAGTGATAGTTCTTAAGAGATTTTTTTCATCAAAACTTAACACAAACATTTCTAATAAAATGGCACCAATAATGTTGTCATTATTTTTTAAATGTAGGGTGTACTACTGCAACACACATTTCTACTGTCTGCAATTCTTTTAATAGAGGGTTTTAGGGTTTATGGTAATCTTAATGTACTCGCATCATAAATTTGTATTCATAAGGATGTATTTTATTAGCTGTTTTACATTACAGAAAAAGGTCCACACTTGGTCCATATGGAATGACAGGGGCCCACTGTTGGTTGGTGCATAATGACACAAGTTCCCACTTAGTTAGCATGGAGTGACATACACACTCCATCATGTATGAATAAGAAAGAAATAAGCAGAAATAAGCAGAAGTGATAGTTCTTAAGAGATTTTTTTCATCAAAACTTAACACAAACATTTCTAATAAAGTAGCACCAATAATGTTGCAATTATTTTTAAATGTACGGTGTACTACTGCAACACATCTCTACAGTCTTTATTTTCCTTGACTGCATTGTTGTTCTAGGAAAAATACTTGAATTAAAGCTAAGGGTTTTAGGTCATTTTAATGTACTTGCATCATGAATCTGTATTCATAAGGATGTATTTTATTTGCTGTTTTACATTACAGTAGAAGGTCCACACTTGGTCCATATGGAATGACAGGGGTCCACTGTTGGCTGGTACATAATGACACAGGTTCCCACTGAGATAGCACGGAGCGACATACACACTCCAGCATGGGTGGATAAGCAGACATTAGATTAATGTATAAGTTTTAAGATACATTTTAATCTAAATTTAATACAAGCATTTGTAATTATTAATACACAACACAAACTCGCAAACACACATAAAGTAGCACTGGTAAAGTTGTCATTATAGTTTTTTTTAAACATGGAGGGAAAACTCAACGGCAACCTGTCATGATACTTAAGGGAATATTTCAGTTATTGATATTTATGGATCGATAATAAAACATGTATGGGAAAATAAAGGAGGAGCTGAGGGGTCATCAGCTTGTCTGAGATACAAGGGATAATTCTTCTAGAGGATGGATTAACCTGACTAAGTAATATGATTAGCTACTGCAGCACACTTTTCTACAATCTATTAAGTTTTCTGATCTACTGCAGTTTCATACTTCTTGACTGCATTGTTGTCATGGGAAAACTACTTTAAATAACTCAACTCAGGATTCAACATGGTGTGATGGCCTAGAGCCACAAAGTGTTATTCTGTGGTCACCTAATATCCCATATAGCCTACTGAAGATGACGCTCTATGAGGGCCACAGACTTCTACTTTTTAAAAGCGCATGGTTTCAATCAATTTGAATGTACTTGCATCCTAAATCTATATTAATAGGAATGCATTTTACTTATTGTTTTGCCTCACAGAAGAAAATGTCCACTCTTGGTTTGTATGAAATGACAGGGGTCCACCGTTGGCTGGTACAAAATGACACAAGTTCCCACTGAGTTAGCACAGAGTGACATACACACTCCAGCATGGGTGGATAAGCAGACATTAGATTAATGTATAAGTTTTAAGATACATTTTAATCTAAATTTAATACAAACATTTGTAATTGTTAATACACAACACAAACTCTGGAAAAGGGAAAACTCAATGGCAACCTGTCATGATACTTAAGGGAATATTTCAGTTATTGACATTTATGGATTCAACATGGTGTGATGGCCCAGAGCCATGTGTTATTCCGTGGTCACCTAATATCCCATATACAGTAGATGACGCTCTATGAGGGCCACATTGTTGTGCTGTGCTAGAGGAAACGCACCATTAGATAGCACGGAGCGACATCCACACTCCAGTTAAATTTAATACATTTTGCAGATGGGTTTAAAAATCTGTACTAATGGTATTGATGCCATGCATAGCTGTATGCCTCTTGCTGTACTGTTATTAGGCTAATTGCTTGTTGTTGTGAATATCATACTATTGGGGAACACTGGTGTGGTACAAAGAGTGTTTGCCAGCCATGGAGATGTTGTTGACATCTAAACTGTCAATGTCGAATCTGAAGAGTTACAGCTATACCCTGACCTTATGTGGCTATAGGCCTAATGTTAAGTATAATACAGTTGTTCTCACAGTAAAAAGAGGTATCTTGTGGAGTCTATCATTATATTGTCTTGATGTTGTCTTAAGTACTGCTGAAAGCTTAACCGTTAGGACTGAAAGTGTGACAATTGTTAAAAGTTGAGAGCATTCATTCAAAATTAAGAAGAGTAATTAAAATGTAATCGAATGTAATTAGTTACATTACTTTGATGAAATAATTGAAATATTTAACTTACCCTACTATTACATTTTCAACAGGGTAACTTGTAATTGTAACCAACTATATTTCCAAAGTAATCTTCCCAACACTGCAATCAAAGTGGTACTGATATATGACAATTTGATATCCATGGGAAAATACAGAGGGAATGGAGAATCATCAGTTAGTCAGAGATACAAGGGATACTTCATTCAGAGGATGGATTAATCTCACAAAGTCCCTATATTAAACTATTGCCACACACATTGCTACAGTCTATTAATTTTTCACTGAGAAAAGCATGTGATTTCAATCAAGCATGGAGCGACATACACCCTCCAGTATGTATGAATGAGAAAAAAATAAGAAAAATTGATAGCTCTAATGGGGAAACTTTCATTAAGACTTAATACAAACATTTCTAATGAAGTTGCATTTGCACTTCTCTTTATGATCCTAACTGTATGTAGAACTGGCTTCTGTGAGAAGTGAGTGAACGGAGTGAGGGAATCTGTGCTAGACGACTTGTGTCAGTCCTTGGCGGCAGCGTGGGGGATGGTGTCTTGTAGCTGATGATGGTCATTAGCAACTCTGAAGCCCAACCTGGAAATGACCAAGGTCTTAGAAATGTTTTCTGGCAGAGAATGGTAGATCTTTTGGGGGTTATTTCATCCATACACTGACTTATTCCCTGTATCTCTGACAATGTGATGAATCCTAATTTCTTATTCCATGTTAAGGTGTTGTTTCCAGACAGCATACTAGCAGACAATGGTAGCTCATATAAAGGCCCTGTCACAAAATATTATAACAGGGCATTACACACCTTCACAAAACTCATCAAAGAACTGACGATTCTTTACACAAAATGGAATATTGCTGGTACACCCACTCTTAACAGTTGCCAGAGAAGTTGAGTCACCAAAGGCCATAGGTTCGTGGGTAGCACATGGACAACCTGGGACCTGGGAATGCTTGTGTCTCAGTCGGTCTGATTTGGGTATAAGATGTTGGCTGAAAGAAGGTAGAAACTGTGGAGCCCAACCTGAAAATGCCTAACGACCATCGTCAGCTACGACAAACCATCCCCCACACTGCCTACACTCAAGGACTGACACAGGTCATCTGGCACAGATTTAAACCCCTTACTCCATTCACTCACTTCTCAGATCCCTGTTCAACAACTCTACCTTAAAGTTAGGATCTGTGAAATACATGAGTCCTGGTGACTTAACTATTTCAATGTGGAGGAATGCTTTTTGTGTCCACATTGTAGACCGAAACCCCATATGTTTAACACTACTTAGAAAACTGTGTGTAAATGCAATGAAGTTGCTTTGCTTCCTACAACATGCACAAGGTTATACATAAATAGTAAGGAACGTACACACTTGTGTCTGGGTACTGAAACAAAAAAAGAATCATTAGGAAATAACTAAAATGTGTAACAAATGAGTCACTTAAAAAATAAACAATTAGGTAACACGTTTTGCCATCTTCTGAACACAATTCAATGAATTAGTTTATATTTCACTTCATATACTATGGATAAGGTTGTTGAATGTACAATCCACACATCCTGAAAGCAGTCAGACCTATTTCTGTACCAGTGTGAACTGAATACAACTTTTATTGTGTACTTCCCACTTAATGTAAACTTTCTGATTCTGTGCCAGTCCTGTACCTTTTGAGAACTTTAAACTAGGTTTCAATGTGTACACCAATTCCATCTATAGATGTGTATGACTATGTGATACAGTCTATAATATACAGGAAAAAAAAACCATAAACCATAAATTTAGCTTTTCATTTTTGTTGTGGACCAAAAACATTCAGACAGGTATACATGAACTCCAGTAGAGCTTATAGTTTGGAGAGTACAAATTTTGCAGTAGTTCAACAGTGGGTATTTTGGGGTTATTCCATCCATCTGATTTATCACCTGTATCTCTGCCAATCTGATTAATATTAATTTCTGCTGCCATGTTTAGTTGTTGTTCCCAGACAATATTTCTACTGGCACACAATGGTAGATCCAAATATTACATTTATCACAAGGCATCACACACCTTTACAAAACTCATCAAATACTTGACATGGTAGATTATTGCTGGGTCACCCATTCTTTACATGGCCAACCTAAGACTAGGGAATTCCAATGTCTCTCTTAGTCTGATTTGGAACATAAGATCTTGGCTGAAGGATGTTAGTCTTTTCCAGGTTGCGCCTCAGAGTTGCTAACGACCATCGTCAGCTACAAGAAACCATCCCCCACACTGCCGACAGTCAAGGACTGACACAAGTCGTCTGGCACAGATTCTCAGAAGCCAGTTCCACATTTAGGCCCCGTCCAGACGAATACGTTTTTTTCGAATCCGGATAAATACTTTATCGGATCGGCCTCGCGTCCACACGAATCCGGCGTTTTCAGGGGGTGAAAACGGTATTTTTTGAAAACGGGTCCCAGAGTGGGAAAATTTGAAAACGCCGCCCCAGCGTTTTCGTCTGGACGGCCAATACAGCTTTTTTCTGAAACGATGATGTCATGCCCCCCGCCGCTCTACCTGTAACCTGACACAGACACACACACACACACAGCTGCAGCAGCTGCACAACAGCCTATATGGACGTAACAACAACGGCCGACTGCCATCGGGTCGCTCAGACGCTGCGGCTGAATCGCGCCTGTTTAATCATCACTGATCGTCATATTTACTCTGACACGACTCCCTGTCAACATTTAATCCATGTTTGAGTTTGAATACAGCGGGGGACTTCTTCTATTGAATTACAGCGGGGACTTCCCGTCTTCTTCTCTGTGTTGCAGCGTTACAGCGCCACACACACTCCACCCGCTCCACACACGCCTGCAGTATGTACTACAGCGTTTTGGGTCGTTTTCACTGGATCCATGTGGACGCAGGTATTTCTGAAAACGATGCCGTGTTTACGGAGATTTTTTTCAAAACGATTAAGAAAAAGACCGGATTCGGTGAAGCCGCGTATTCGTCTGGACGGGGCCTTAGAGTGGAGAGTATAGGTAGAGTTAGGATCTGTGAAATACAAGTGTTGATGACTTCACTACTTCAATGGAGAGGACTGTTTTTGTGTCCACATCATAGACTGAAGTCTAGGGGTGGGAATCGAGAACCGGTTCCTCTTCAGAACTGGTTCCCACTTAATCATTTCCTTGGGATCGTGTGCGGGCCTGCTTAATGATTCTGCTAACCGATTTTGCTTTTTTTCCTTTGTAAATGAGCATGTTTCTGACCCAAACAACACATTTTGTTTTCGGGTCAGAACAAGCAAACATGGCATCAGGACAGAAGCTCTCTAAAGTGTCGGGGTGGATGTGATGTGACAAAAAACATTCAGATTTATAAAACACTGTGTATACACACTTGCAAGTGCCTACAAGGTATATACATAGATAGTAAGGAATATAGCTTTTATATATTAGCTGGGTACTGAAACATTTAAAAAATCATTAGGAAGCAACCAAAATGTGTAACAAATTAATTACTGAATCAGAATGACATTCTACTATTTGTAGATTTATTGTGTGCTTTCCACTTAATGTAAACTCGCTAGTCCTTTGTAACAATACCTTTTGACAAGCTTCAATTATACTTCCACACCAATTTGATCTATAAACATTAGTGGTGTAACGGTACATGTATTCGTATTGAACCGATTCGGTACGGGGCGTTCGGTTCGGCACAGCGTTGAGATTCGGTACAGAAGTTGTCTGTGTTTACAGTCTGCCTGCAGCTACACGTGCCGCCCGATGGTGGCTATCGCTAATGCTACTGCTAATGTTAATGCTACCGCTAGCGAGTAAACAGACTTGAAGAGCCTTCCTGCTTGTAGGAAGAGTGGAGGTGAGGGCTGTGGCTCCTCTCTCCCCTCTATCTGTCTACCTGTCCCTCCGTCCGTCCACCCGCCCGTCTCTCTCTCTCTGTCTGGCTGTGTCCATGAGCTCCCGGCACCTGTGGATCTGCTGCTGCAGATGCGGTAACAGCTGGCGTATGTGTTGACACTACGCACTGTGCCATCGTGATGATCCGCGTTATTCATTCATTCATTTATTTTTTTTGCGGCCGAACGGTTGCATCGTCAGGCAGCTGTTGTGGCATTTGCCCACATTGCCCTATGGTCAGTCCGTTCACATGTAAAAAAAAAAAAAAAAAATGTGTGAGAATTTTTTCTAATTCACATTTTATGTTAATTTGAGAATAATGCATTGAACTTATTAGGCAGCACTTTACAACAGTACATTTTTTTCATATTTTGTATAATGGTTTAAGTAGCTTTATATTTTATTCATGCAGTTAAGTTTAATAAGTTTAAGTTTATTTGTATCAGGGACAATGCACATAACATTAGTAGGTGAGTAAAAGAATTACATTTGACTAAAACATACATTTGGTTTAGAAAAAATCCTAATCGGGGCGGTGTGTGGCGCAGTGGTTAAGGCAACCGCCCCATGTATATGCAGACGCAGGCGTCCCCGGTTCGCGTCCCGCATCAGATGGACCTTTCCTGCATGTCGTTCCCCTCTCTCTGCCTCCCCCTTTCCTGTCTATCTCTACTAATCTATCAAATAAAGGCATAAAACGCCAAAAAAAAATACTTTAAAAAAAAAAAAAAAAAAGAAAAAATCCTAATAAACAATAAGCAAAATTATGTTTTGCATTTGGTTCTCTTACTGTACCGAAAATGAACCGAACTGAGACCTCAAAACCGAGGTACGTACCGAACCGTGACTTTTGTGTATCATTACACCCCTAATAAACATGTATGACTGTGTGATACAGTGTGTAATATTCAGAACCCCCCCCACAAATAAAGCTTTAGTTTGCATATTTTTGCCCACGACAAAAACGAAGACAGGTATTCATGAACTCAAGTAGAGCTAATACTTTGGTGAGTAGAAATTTGGGTTGCAATATACACTGCCCGTCCAAAAAAAAAGTCACACACTTTATATCTGTGGTCACATTGGACCACATTTCTTCTTTGAAGATGATGGTTCCCCACTATCCTTCCAGTTTTAAATTATGTGTTTGACAGTTCTTAAAGCAATGTTAGTCTCAGCAATCTCTTTAGATAGTTTTATTTGCTTGATGAACGTCAATAATTTGACCCTTGTGAAACAGAATAACATCTTCTCTACCACAGGATGCGTTTTCTGACATGGTTGTTTAGGAAATGAGACTGCATCAGTTAGGGTTAAATAAGTTGAATCATAGCTAAAACATAATCATACATGCAGTAATTGGAGGCTCTGACCTATTAAATGGTGACTTTTTTTCGGACAGACAGTGTAGTTCAAAAGTGGTCTTTTTGGGGTTATTCCATCAACTAGCAGACTTATCTCCTTATTCTTTGTGAAGTTTATCAATCCTCTAGGATGATAGTACAGTATTGCTTTCCTTATTGTATTCCCACATTTCAAAAAGTTAACGTCAACATTTCCACTTTGCTAAAAGAAATAACACTACAGATTAGATTGTATTTAGATTAGACCATTTTCTTCTGCCATTCAATTATCTTATTTCTTCTTTATTCACCCATGCTGGAGTGTGTATGTCACTCCGTGCTAACTCAGTGGGAACTTGTGTCATTTTGTACCAGCCAACGGTGGACCCCTGTCATTTCATACAAACCAAGAGTGGACATTTTCTTCTGTGAGGCAAAACAATAAGTAAAATGCATTCCTATTAATATAGATTTAGGATGCAAGTACATTCAAATTGATTGAAACCATGTGCTTTTAAAAAGTAGAAGTCTGTGGCCCTCATAGAGCGTCATCTACAGTAGGCTATATGGGATATTAGGTGACCACAGAATAACACTTTGTGGCTCTAGGCCATCACACCATGTTGAATCCTGAGTTGAGTTATTTAAAGTAGTTTTCTCATGACAAGAATGCAGTCAAGGAGTGAAACTGCAGTAGATCAGAAAACTTGATAGACTGTAGAAAAATGTGCTGCAGTAGTTTATCATATTACGTAATCAGGTTAATCCATCCTCTAGAAGAATTATCCCTTGTATCTCAGACAAGCTGATGACCCCTCAGCTCTTCCTTTATTTTCCCATACATGTTTTATTGTTGATCCATAAATGTCAATAACTGAAATATTCCCTTAAGTATCATGATAGGTTGCCATTGAGTTTTCACAGTGCACTCCATGTTAACAAAAAACTACAAGGACAACTTTACCAGTGCTACTTTATGTGTGTTTGCGAGTTTGTGTTGTGTATTAATAATTACAAATGTTTGTTAATTTTGATTAAAATGTATCTTAAAACATATACATTTATCTAATTTCTGCTTATCCACCCATGCTGGAGTGTGTATGTCGCTCCGTGCTATCTCAGTGGGAACCTGTGTCATTATGTACCAGCCAACAGTGGACCCCTGTCATTCCATATGGACCAAGTGTGGACCTTCTACTGTAATGTAAAACAGTAAATAAAATACATCCTTATGAATACAGATTCATGATGCAAGTACATTAAAATGACGTAAAACCCTTAGTTTTAATTCAAGTATTTTTCCTAGAACAACAATGCAGTCAAGGAAAATAAAGACTGTAGAGATGTGTGTTGCAGTAGTACACCGTACATTTAAAAATAATTACAACATTATTGGTGCTACTTTATTAGAAATGTTTGTGTTAAGTTTTGATGAAAAAAATCTCTTAAAAACTATCACTTTTGCTTATTTCTTTCTTATTCATACATGATGGAGTGTATATGTCACTCCATGCTAACTAAGTGGGAACTTGTGTCATTGTGCACCAACCAACAGTGGGCCCCTGTCACTCCATATAAACCAAGTGTGGACCTTTTTATACAATGTAAATCAACTAAGTGTCACGATAGATTGCCCATGAGTTTTCACAGCACACCCCATGTTTAAAAAACAAAACAAAACACAATCACAACTTTACCAGTGCTACTTTACTGTAAGTGTGTTTTGTGTGGATTAGTAGTAATTAACAGTATGAATAGTAATAGTTACAAATGTTTGAGTTAAATTTAGATTAGATTCAAAATTAAAATTTAGCAATTTATCTAATTTCTGCTTATTCACCCATGCGTGGGTGTGTATGTCGCTCCGTGCTATCTCAGTGGGAACTTGTGTCATTATATACCAGCCAATGGTGGACCTTTGTCATTCTACATAAACCAAGTGTGGACCTTTTTTCTCCAATGCAAAACAATAAATAAAATGCATTCCTATTTCCTAATAATTGGTTGAAACCAAATGTCTAGAGCATTTTAACTATATAAAACTGAGATGATAGTAGGTCCATTCTTGGACTGCTAAGAATGAAAAAGGCAACACATTTATGGATGGGTAAAGACAGACGAGCAAATTATCTTAATCAATCTTAATCTATGTTAAAGCCGTTTTAAAGTAAATGTTGTTGTTTATATTGGAGAACTTGATATTAGTGCATGCAGCCATGTTACTTCTGATTTGCATGTAGTTCAATAAGAATAATTTACTCTTAAATGTGGCCATTATTATTTATATATATGTTTTTATATAAAACTTCTATTACAGAGACTTTGAAATAAGTAATGGTAACTCTAAAGTTATATTATGCATTTTTAAAAGAAACTGAGAAAGTCATTGTTGTAAACAGACTCATTAGGTCAATGAATGGGTCATTAGGTCAATGAATGGGTACAGACAGCTCCAATGCAGTATGTGGAGGTCCCCTCTTTGATAGGTAAATGTCGCTCAGAGCTCTAAGTCCCCTCTTGGCAGTATCTTTAAAAATGATTAAAAGTCACATTTTCAGCAATACCGATGGTAAAACACCTCAAAAGTGAATTTTATATTCCATTTTTGTTTTTTCAACATAGCGTAAACGAAATACCCCTCTTAGCAGGTTTGAGCGACAGGTCCACTGTTACCCCTATTGGTGTGTATGTGTGTGTGTGTGTGTGTGTGTGTGTGTGTACCGTCTCTGGTGATGACATCACAGATGATGTTGACTTCGTTCATAGGAAGCTGCCAGTGAGCTTTCTCCTCACTGAAGCTGAGCGCTCTGCTCTCCTGCCGGTTGCACGGGTAACGCTGCACACGCAGGAACACGGGGCCCTGGAGGCACACACACACACACACACACACACACACACACACACACACACAACACAACACACTGTTACAGCAACACAACACACACTGTTACAGCAACACAACACACACACTGACACACACTGTAACTAAGGCTGTGTGTGATACAGCAGCTGGATTCAGATCACAAAGCCGCTTGTTTGTGTTTTCTTTTTTTTTGTTCTCCAGCTACAGAAACTTAACTCCTAAAATGGTTTTATGGTGATTCTAGAGAAAATAATCTCAAGTATCAAACAAGCAGCGGCTCGAAGCAGCGGAGGAAGATGATTGGCTGCTGCTTCGTACACAACAGCAGCTGCAGGCGGTTTAAACTCAGGTCAGAGTTGTGCAACAATAAAGACAAATATACACAGTTGGTAAAAACAATAACATGATCCAGCTCCAAAGTAGATCTGTGTTAGAGCTCCTTCAAAATAAAGGTAGACGTCTGTGTTAAAGCTCCTTCAAAATAAAGGTCGATGTCTGTGTTAGAGCTCCTTCAAAATAAAGGTAGACGTCTGTGTTAGAGCTCCTTCAAAATAAAGGTAGACGTCTGTGTTAAAGCTCCTTCAAAATAAAGGTAGACGTCTGTGTTAGAGCTCCTTCAAAATAAAGGTAGACGTCTGTGTTAGAGCTCCTTCAAAATAAAGGTTGATGTTTGTGTTAGAGCTCCTTCAAAATAAAGGTCGATGTTTGTATTAAAGCTCCTTCAAAATAAAGGTCGATGTCTGTGTTAGAGCTCCTTCAAAATAAAGGTCGATGTCTGTGTTAAAGCTCCTTCAAAATAAAGGTAGATGTCTGTGTTAGAGCTCCTTCAAAATAAAGGTAGACGTCTGTGTTAGAGCTCCTTCAAAATAAAGGTAGACGTCTGTGTTAGAGCGCCTTCAAAATAAAGGTCGATGTTTGTGTTAGAGCTCCTTCAAAATAAAGGTAGACGTCTGTGTTAAAGCTCCTTCAAAATAAAGGTAGACGTCTGTGTTAAAGCTCCTTCAAAATAAAGGTCGATATTTGTATTAAAGCTCCTTCAAAATAAAGGTTGATGTTTGTGTTAGAGCTCCTTCAAAATAAAGGTAGACGTCTGTGTTAAAGCTCCTTCAAAATAAAGGTAGATGTTTGTATTAAAGCTCCTTCAAAATAAAGGTAGATGTTTGTATTAAAGCTCCTTCAAAATAAAGGTAGATGTTTGTATTAAAGCTGTGTGTGTGTGTGTGTGTGTGTGTGTGTGTGTGTGTGTGTGTGTGTGTGTTTACCTTGATGTCTATGGGATGCGTCTCCGTGGGGCAGAGCAGTTTGCGGCGAGCGTTCCCACCTTGGTTTATCGTCCAGTATCCGGTCATCTTCACCTCGGGCAGCGGCAACCTAGAGACGGAGGGACAACCGCCTGGTGACACCTGCACTGCAACAACTCTAAATCTTTGTCTTATTTCTAGTCAAAACTAATCTCATAAAAGCAGCTTGTTTTTAGACACTTTTTACTTCTTTCAAGCATTTTTTTTTACTTTAAATAAGTAGAAAAATCTGACAGTGGAGCAAGTTTTTCTTTCTTATTACAAGCACAAAAAACTTGACAGATTTTTTTACTTATTTCAAGTGAAAATGATTTTGAAACAAGTGAAAATGATCTAAAAACAAATTAATTTTTAGGTGATGACTCTTATTTAAAGTGGAAAGAGATTAGTTTTGACTAGAAATGAGACAAATATCCTTGGAGAGATTTAGAGTTTTTTGCAGTGCGATGATGTCACACATGAACATTTGTGCACATCCTTCTCCTGCTTGTTGAATTTTTCCAGTTTGGAAAATGATGAGTTTGACTTTTCACCAGTGAAATTAACATGAGCTCATGTCGTTAGAGGCTCAACAGTGAAGATGAAGTGTCTATGTGCGTCCAGATGTTTACTGCTCTTCCCATGAATCACCGCTGGATCGCGGCCACGGCCTGATTGGCTGCAGGTGGACGGGGTGAACGATGCGAACGCGAACCACAAAACAGAAGAAATTCCAAGGAGGATAAAAAGGATCGTCGTCCTCTAACCATAAATATTTCTATGAATGGAAAAGCGAGCGAGACACATAAGAGGAGCTGCGTCTGGTTTCCCATGTCCAAAATTGGAAATCGAGAGGCAAAATATTTGCTTTTATGTACACAAGATGTTGCGGGCGACGCAGCGAGTCCAGTATAAACTGTTCAAGATGGGCTTTAAATCACCGAAACATACAAAAGACCCGGCGAGGAGATTATCTATCTATATACAAACCGGCGGTTATGTAATAATAACTCAAAGGAAAATACTTGTTTCTGCTGCCTCGGGTTCTCAAGGGTTCACTTTGCAAAAGCTCAAATTTCTGAATGAGATAAGTTCAAAATAAAACCACAGGAGACAGGAGGAAGAAACAAATATTTTCCTTTATTTTAAAAAAGCCAAAGCTGTACATGATGAGACAATGTGGTGGCGGCGGCGGCGGCGGCGACATTGGCGGTGCCGGGTTTTTAGGATCTTATCTTTCCCCCCTCTTATGGGAAAAGTGAGGTAATGTGAGTGATGTCACAGCAGCCATTCATTCATTCATCCAGTAATTCATTCATCTAATATCTCAGCAGCAGCCAGGACGAGACTTCATGGAAGCCTCAGAGTTATTCTCTAAATAGAATAAAAATAATCAGTTATTATTACATGTATATTTATTGTTTTGCATTATGTGTTTTTTTCCTATATTCACTGAATAACCACTAACTCTTTTCTACTTATTTTTCGTTAACATCTCATCATTTAATTATTCCTTATTTATTTGTAACAAATTTGGTTTTTGAATATGTTCATACTAATTTAAATGATATGTTTGTGCAAAATAAAAATAAAAAGTGTCAAGAGCTTCACTCCTAACCTAATAAGGGTAAACAGTTCCCATGGTAACATCAAGAGCTGTTTGCAACAGAGAAGAAACTTCAGAAGAGCAATTAAGGGGAAATTTAAATTTAAGGGGAAGTGATTTGTTAGGTTTAAATTTCATTTTCACTTCTATTGGTTCATCATAAATTATCTTAATGTTATGTTATGTTAAAAAGATGATGCTGAAAATCACAAGTACAGCTTCTGACAGAGGTTAAAAACACCTGGGCTCAGTTGCACAAAACACCTTAACTTAAGTGCAACACTTCAGGGTTTTTCAGGGCTCTTCATAACTTTTCTCTAAGTAAATTAGATAACGATTAATGTTTTATTTCTCTTTAACTGAGGGAGTTAATGGAGTTTGTTCAGATGTTGTTTGTTTTTTTCCCACAGTTTTTCTTCATTAAAGTCTTCAGTGCAACAGTTTAATTAACTTTAAGAGAAGAGAAGAAACTTCAGGTGAATAATTTTGGCAAATTTAGAAGGAAAAAAAAATCATATAATGTGATTTGTTAAGTTTAATTTCTTCACATTTTAACACTTCTGTTTGTTTATGAAAATCACAAGTGTTGCACAAAACTCCCTTTGAAGCTAAAGGGTTAAATTATTTAAGGTTTTTGCTCAGGATCTCTTTAGTAAATTAAAACGGTGATGTCATTGCACCTGCTGTTTCCATGGAGACTGTTTTTTCATTAGCATGTGATGCCTGAGTCTGTTGCAAAAAACATGTTAAGTTTTTCTACTTAAGGTTTAATTTCTCCTTAGCTGAGGGAGAACAGTTCTTTTTAAGTGTAAAATCAAGAGATAGAAAGAAGGAGGAGAAAAATAAACCTTAACTCAGACTTTAAGGGAAAACCTCCAGATGTTTTTGTGCAGCTGTGCTCTGATTAAAAAAAAGAAAAAAATATTGATTCTTTAAGGAGCTTTAACATAATTAAGTGAGAAATCTCTGATTGATTTCCAATGATTGTCCTCTGTGTTCGGTCTCTGTGGACGGGACTCGTCGTCCCTGGAGGGACAATTAGAGCGGACAACATCTGTCCACCTCTGTCCCCGGTTAAACACTGAGCGGACTCATCCATTATATATCCAGGTGAGCTGTCAAGTAAATGCCCATTTCATCCGTTACTCCTACCTCTCAGTGTGTGTGTGTGTGTGTGTGTGTTGTTGTGTGTGTGTGTGTCCCTAGCGGCGTCTCCTGCAGCCTTACTCCTTGGCCAGATGGACGGAGCTGGGTTTGGCTCCGATGGGAATCCCGTGTTTGTGCAGCGCCTCGATCAGAACCTCCCTCGTGTCTTTGTTGTACGAGTCGAAGTCGAAGACGTTCCGCACGACGTTCGCCAAACCCTCGTCAGGGAATTTCTGTCAGGGAGGGGGGAGGAGGAGGAGGAGAGGGAGGAGAGGAAGATGATTTTCTTCTTATCTTGTAATGAATTAGCTTTCCAAAATAAAATAAATCTTGTGGAATGTGTGAATGTGAGTGAGGCAGATTCTTCTATTTCATTTGATATTATAATAATATCTAAAACATTTTATTGATTTATCTCTTATAATTAGATTTCCGTGCTTTGTTCCTCCTCTCCAAATCTAAAAACATGCATGGACCAAATGTTGAACATATGATAGCTGTTCTTTTCTGTTTTTGTGCTGCTTACTGCCATATGTTCATTTTGATTATTAATATGTGTTTCAAGGTTTAAAGGGATAGTGTCATTTTTTTTTAAAGTGTGGTTGTATGATCTACAAATAGCCCCTAAGTACTTTAATTGCAGTAGAAGACTGTCTGCACTCCTCCCGTTAGCAACGCCAGCCCATAATAGCCCTGCCCAGAGATTTACAACATACATTGTTGTGAATGGACCCAGGCTATTATGGGCTGGCGTTGCTAACGGGAGGAGTGCAGAGAGTCTTCTACTGCAGTTAAAGTACTGAGGGGCTATTTGTAGATCATAACCACACTTTAAAAAAACGTCACTGTCCCTTTAAGGTTCATTCATTGTAATTCTGAACAGGTTTTTTCATGCAGAGTCAAATGTGTAAGTAACAGGAACAAAAAACAGTGAATAATAAGAAAAGAAACTATCACTGTCTGAATAAAAACTTTCATTAAAACTTTAAAATGACAAAAACATGTTGCAGCCGTCGAGCAGCAGCTGAAACACCGAGAACCGCTGATAATGACACTCCTCATTACGTGTAATTACACACACACACGTCACATGTGGCTCTGAGGCCGTTTTGAAAAATGAAAATCCATGTGGTCAGAAAGAAAAAAAGTTGTTTCAAAGAACTGTACGATGAAGAACAGAACTGATCTGATATCAGCTGGTGATCGATACTTATCAATACTCACTGTTGCACCATAAGATAACTGATCTGAGTTCAGTCAGCGAGTTTGATCAATGCTCACAAACCAATATTTCATGCTGCAAACTCATATTTTAGGCTCTGTTTCCCCTCCTGCACAATATTTTATTGCTTTTTCTTGCTTTTAATTGCATGTTTAATGTTTCTATTTTTTACTATTTTCGGTTTTACTCGAATTTTTTAAATTGTATGTTTTTATGTTGATTTTTTCCCCCCATTTCCTCCCATTTTCCTGTTGAATGTTTTGTTTTTATGTAGAAAGCACTGAGTTGGTATGAAATATTCTGTATAAATAAAGCTGCCTTGCCTTCATCAGGACTGTCATCATCATCATCATCATCATCATCACTTTCAGACCTAAATATTACAGACGACATACTGTTCAACAGGGGGTCCGTGACCCCTAGGGGTCAGCAGAGGTACTGCAAGGGGGTCATGAACTTTTTGTTTTGTATTTCCACATTTATGCTTAAAATAAAAATGTTAATTTAAATAGCTCGTATGCATGATTATCATGCAATTACCAGACATAGTTGATATAACAAAGTGTGTTTATAAATGACTGAATGAACGGCCACCTTACGCACTGTACCTTTAAAATCATTTAATACATGAATATATGACTACATGCCCTTTTCTCTTTCCCTTTTCTTATTATTTTTTTGTTTGTTTGTTTATTTTATTTTATTTATTGTTGTTTATAATTCCTTGTTATTTTTATGTGCGTTTGGTTTGTTTTTTTTCTTGCACCTTCTGAAGTGCAAGGTTTATTATTATTTTGCTATTATTATGTTGAGATGCAATTATTACAGTGAATTTTGTACTGTCTCTAATGTCAATTAATGAGTCATGTTTTTTGGTTGTAACTTGTATTCTTGTTAAATAAACATTTGATCATAAAAAAAAAAAAGAATATATGACTATACCAGTGTGTTATTTGAATTAATGGGATACGAGGCCCAGTCTAATATAATAAAACACTGTATGAATAGTTTGGGCTCCTTAGCCTGAAAAACGTTGAATACCCCTGGGATAAACTGATCTGATACATACAAATCAATACCCACCCTCCCCCCGCCATTATTGATCAGAACTCCCAGAAGCCTCAGCGGTGAGGAGGTGATCAACGCTCCGACCACCACGCACCAATCTAACACTTTGACTACATGGTTTTTTTTCTTTCCTGCGTCCGTCCCACTCGTGTGTCAATAACGCTGCTGCTGCTGCTGCTGCTGCTGCTGCTGCTGCTGCTGTTAATGCTGCTGCTGCTGCTGCTGCTGCTGCTGTTAATGCTGCTGCTGCTGCTGCTGCTGCTGCTGCTGCTGCTGCTGCTGCTGTTAATGCTGCTGCTGCTGCTGCTGCTGCTGCTGGTGATGAACGGCCTGAGTGGGCGGCCGCTCGGCCAGTGGGGAAATCAAACGTAAGGGCTCGTGGTCCCTGAGCGCAGGGTTATTGATCAGGATTTCACCGTTTCAGTCTGTCGTCCTGCTCGTTTCTTCTTCATCCGTGAAGAATCTCTACAGAAACATGACGAACCCTGATGTTTAATTTAAAGTTAAATAACGGTTCTGTTACAGCTCGTGTCCAGTTCAATCAGGACCAGGACCAGCGTGTTGTGAGGACACACGCTCTGCATTATTAAAGCGTCAGTCTGAGCAGGAACGAGGTCACATCACATCGTCTTTATAAATTATTGATTAAAAATCGTCTGAGAGACACACACACACAAAAAAAAAGCAGCTAAAGCGAGTGTTTTCCAGAGCAGACGGGCTCGTCCTCCTCTCACCTGCAGGTGTTTGACGATGTTGACGACCTCGCGGGTGGAGTAGGGGTAGGTGATGGTTCCCTGGTCGGCCATGGAGCGCAGCTCTCCGAAGGCCGCCACCAGCTTCTGCAGCGTGGCGTCGGGCACGTCGGGGCCGTACTGTTTGAGCATGGCCAGCTCGGCCTGAGGCTTGGGGTTGTCCACGGCGTGGCAGCTGAAGATGTCTCCTGCTCAGAGGAGACGACGGAGACACAGCAGGTGTTCAGGCGTGCAACAACACAACCTTCAGTGCAGACACAACAGCAGCACCTGCAGCCGTTTAAAGCTGCAGATGTGCAGCATCTTCACTTCACAAACACTAACTCAGTCAGATTCCAGGACCAAGTGTGTTTGTGCATTAAAACCTTCAGAGGAATTTCTGCTTTATGAGCCGGGACCTGGTTTGGGATCCAGGATCCAGCAGCTGTGAGGTCAGGGGACAAACAGGAAGGGATTTTAGACTAAATATCACATGGTTCACAACGTCTCGTTGGTTTTAACTTGTTGCAGGCATCATCTCCAGGACAGGTTTTTGTTTTATTATTGTTCCATGTGGTTTGTTAGGAAATACATGTCATATCTTATCTTTTCATCGCCTGCAGTTAAAACATCATTCATCAGGTCACAGACGAGTGTCGGCCTGTTGCTCTGCACCATGGAACTGCTGGTTCTTCACTACCATGTGCAACAAAGAGACATCGCTCTTGCAAAACTGCACTAATAAAAGTAAGAACATACAGGATGTCAGGCACCTAGATGAAAACCTCTCTAAGCCAATGCATTTTGCACTTTAGGCCTATTTGATTAAGCACTCTTAAAGGGATAGTTCAACATTTTGGCAAATTGGCCCATTGCCATAATCCCTATAGTCATAGCAGTAGGTTCGTTACCTTTATCTTCTCGGTGCAAGCTATTTTTAGAACGGTGGAGCAGAGCTGTGAGCTGCTCCCTCATCAAACTCATCAAATAAACAATCCAACAACTCCACAACGCTCTGGTGGACAAACAACAACAACTCTGTGTGGTAACGTTGTGTTATTATCTCATAGTGTGGTGAATGTGCAGGTCACAACTTGTCCACCAGAGCGTTGTGGAGTTGTTGGATTGTGTATTTGATGAGTTTGATGAGGGAAACCAAGAAATCCCATAATGAGCCTCCGTAGCATAGCTCTGAGCAGCTCACGGCTCTGCTCCACCGTTCTAAAAGCATCTTGCACCGACAATTAAAGGTAACGAACCTACTGCTATGACTATAGGGATTATGGCAATGGGCCAATTTGCCAAAATGTTGAACTATTCCTTTAAAGCTTGTGTGTGTTTTTATGTACTTGTCGTTGGTTTTGCACAAGAGCAGCCAGAGTCTGCTGTTATTCCAGGGGTCTTTGCATGGAAAGACATTCACTTTAGTACATGAGGATCATCTGTACAGGACGTCAGAGTGACCCACAGTAATCCCCCCCCCCCCCTCCTCCACATTCCCTCTGCAGGACGGATCAGCACCAGTTTGTTTAGACTTGTGTTTCTGGCTCTGGGACTTGTTGGAGGACGAGTGCATCTACCAGGCCTGAGGACACATGTCTCTGGTTACTTCTGTGAAACAACGTCTGAGAATGAGAACAACTTTCTAATCCTGACCCATAACAACGGCTGAGATGATTTCATTACACTCTCCTAATGGATTTTCAAAATAAAAGAAATCTTGTGAATCGTGTGTGAGGCGGATTCTTCTCATTTTATATCATAGTATTTTAAAACTTTTTAAAAGTGTATCTATTATGCCATACTGTATGTTAATTAGGATTATCAATGTGTTTCAAGGTTTAAGGTTCATTTATTGCCAATGAGACGACGGGGAATGGAAAGACTGTCCATATGAAAATGCAATTAACAGTAAATAAAGGTGGGTGTTGCATGGACAGGTGTGTGTCTGTGTGTGTGTGTGTGTGTGTGTGTACCTAGAGCTCCATAAAAGTCATTGCCCAGGAAGGGAAACCCGGGTCTGTTGGCGAGGACCAGCATCCTGAAGTCTGGGTGCATGACGATGGCGTTGTGCCGACCGCTGGCTTCACGTGGATCTGTGGAGGAGAGACGATAATCAGAGACTGTTGATGAAAAACTGTCCCTGAAGGCAACGTGCATCAGCAGCTCACGGCTCTGCTCCGCCGTTCCAAATATAGCTTGCACCGAAAATTAAAGGTAACAAACCTACTGCTATGACTATAGGGGTTATGGCAAAGGGCCAAATTGCCAAAATGATGAACTATCCCTTTAATGTTTTGATGTGATGTGTGACACGGCGGCTCCGGTCGCGTCAGGAGCTTCTCAGAGTTTGTGTTTATGTCTCATGGTCGTGTTTGCATTCCTGCAGAGAGGAAGAGCCTCTCAGGAGCAGAGACGGCGTCCGTGTCCGTGTTCGCTGCTGCCGCCGCTGGTCAGACTATGTGGATAAACCGCGAGCGTTGGGTCGCGCCGGGTCCAGAGACACTGGTCCCCGTCCATAAAGGCTTTTATCCTTAAGCCTCCTTCAGCGTCCTGCTGCTCCTGTTCCGTCCAGGACGTCCAGCCCTCAGCTCGTCCATTTAACGGTCCTGCTTCTGTCTGCCCGCTGGATCTGGGACGTGTCTGCTGTCAAGGTGTTAAACCCTCCGTCTCCGTGTGTGTGTGTGCGTGTGTAACTGTGTGTGTGTTACTGTGTGTGTGTACCTGAGATGATTCTGCGGCCGTCAGCCAGGATCATCTCTCCACTCTCCACCAGGGTTTTGAGGATGCAGGTGACGTTAGTCGGAGCTTTGTCGGCCTCGTCGATCACCAGGATGTGACCCATTTTCACGGCCTTCACCTGCACGAACACACACACACACACGGATATCATGAGTTTACAAATGTGAGTTACATTAAAAGCGACTTTGCTGGCGGCTCTGAACGTGACGCAGTCTGCAGCTCTGACCGTCACCGCACTCTTCACTGTTGTTAGAACTGATACAAACAAACTATGTAAATAAATTCCTCTTCTGTCAGAGTGGAATGTCCCTTTAACGGACCCAAACACAGGTGTTCTTACCACTCACAGTTTGTTTAATTGGACCAACATGAATGTATGTGATCATCAGTCTCTGTATTTCCCTCTAAACCAACTCTGTGTGGTAACGTTGTGTTATTATCTCATAGCGTGGTGAATGTGCAGGTCACAACTTGTCCACCAGAGCGTTGTGGAGTTGTTGGATTGTGTATTTGATGAGTTTGATGAGGGAAACCAAGAAATCCCATGAGCCTCCGTAGCGTAGCTCTGAGCAGCTCACGACTCTGCTCCGCCGTTCTAAAAATAGCTTGCACCGAATATAGACTATAGGGATTATGGCAATGGACCAACTTTCCAAAATGTTGAACTATCCCTTTAAAGGTTTCTATGGTTTTGCACCATGCACATATGTTGTAGCTCTGAGCAGCTCACGGCTCTGCTCCGCCGTTCTAAAAATAGCTTGCACCGTCAATTAAAGGTAACGAACCTACTGCTGTGACTATAGGGGTTATGGTGATGGGACAATTTGACAAAATGTTGAACTATCCCTTTAAGGTAAAAATGTAGTTGAGCTACAATTCCTGCAGAGTTCCTCTTTAAAACAGTAGAATGAAAACCTAATGCCTCATTTCCAACTGACCAGTGGCGAGTCCTCGTACGTGATGATGCCGTCTCGGACCGAGGGCTGCAGGGTCAGAGTCTGGACAGTCGTGTCCCTGTGGGGGGGTCAGGGTTGGAGGGGGAGGGGGGGGCAGACAGACAGAGAGACAGAGGACACAGAGTGACAGTGTTCAACACATCAGCAAATAAAGCATCACATCAAAGCGTCTCCTGAATAACTCCCGACTCCCTGTGGTGTCCACGGTTACCGCTCCGTCTTCCTCTGAACGCACCGCCACCGCGCCACAGTGTGACCCAGGAGCTGTCCTACTTCCCCCCCTCCCCTCCTCCTCCCCCCTCCCTCCCTCCTTCCTGCCTGGCTGCTGCTGCTGCGTCTCTCTCTCTCTCTCATGCTTTTTTCTGAGCCACATCTCTGTAGGCTTCCAGTCACGGGCTCCCAGAAGCCACATGCACGTTCTCCTGCTGCCTCGGCCCTGCTCCGCTCTAATATTAGCTAACCAGGCCACCACATCCACATCCACACTCCGCCAGCTCCACTTCGACTTTCACAGGACTTTGACAAACTGCACACACACACACACAAGGACTCACACACACAGAAATAGTTTGCTACGTCCATGTCGGTGGATTCAATCTCATTCAGCTCAGAGCGACAACGCTGAACAACGCTGCTGATCTGATCCATCACAGTCACTGACACGCAAAAAAAACAAACAAACAAAAAACTGTCTTCTTATTATCAGCCTTAAACTGTAAACACTTTTAAAATCCAGGTTAAAAACATTTTCATCTTTTCATGTTGAGCTCTTTTAAAGGGATAGGTCAACATTCTGGCCCATCACCATAATCCCTATAGTCATAGCAGTAGGTTCATTACCTTTAATTGTCGGTGCAAGCTATTTTTAGAACGGCGGAGCAGAGCCATGAGCTGCTCAGAGCTACGCTACGGAGGCTCATGGGATTTCTTGGTTTCCCTCATCAAACTCATCAAATACACAATCCAACAACTCCACAACGCTCTGGTGGACAAGTTGTGACCTGCACATTCACCACGCTATGAGATAATAACACAACGTTCAGGGACAGAGTTGCTTTTTCATCAAAAGTCTCTGATGCACGTTGCCTTCAGGGACAGTTTTTCATCAAGAGTCTCTGTATTTCAACTCTGTGTGGTAACGTTGTGTTATTATCTCATAGCGTAGCTCTGAGCAGCTCACGGCTCTGCTCCGCCGTTCCAAAAATAGCTTGCACCGACAATTAAAGGTAATGGACCTACTGCTATGACTATAGGGATTATGGCAATGGGCCAATTTGCAAAAATGTTGGACTATCTCTTTAAAGGATTTTAAATCTTAATCTGGGATTTGCACTGTAAAATCTCTTAATTGCTGCAAACTTATCTTTATTATTCTTTTTTCTTACTTGTATGTTTTATGCCGGGATTTTTTCCGTTTCCAGTTCTTACTGTTAAATCTATGGTTTTTATGTAAAAGCACATTGAGTCGCCCCTTGGTATGAAATGTGCTATAAAGCTGCCTTGCTTTGCCTATTAGAGACCGGGATCAATCAATCAATCGATCAATCGATCCAAAGGTCGGCCTCCCTGCCTCCGATTGATCCGAGCCACGTTCTCACACAGCTCAGTGTGGACGAGCAGCTCTGACCTCGTTTTCTTCCGAGGTGTGATCATGTGAGTATTAATAGAAGCAGTGAACCCGACTTAACAAGGACTTCTTCAAAAATGCTTCGTTCTTCTTCTCCGTTCTTCAATGTGGGCGGGCGAAGAGCGAAGAGCGAAGACAAGTCCTCGTTCTGCTGAAGGACGGCCTAATTCACTGACGAGGACAAAAATAGGTTTTCATACCCTTAGATGGGAAGGATGAGGCAGGCGGGCAGGGGGTTAAGAGAAAACACCGGCTGCTGAAAGATCCCTTAAATAGAGACGCTTTGATCCTCCGTGTTGAAAAACTACAAGATGAAGCATGTGTGTTTAAAAAATAATAATAATAACCAAGATTCAAGGATAGACACTGACACCAGCTCCAGCGTCCAACAGGGAAAACATAAAGCAGGACTTTTAAATGGTCTTGTTCAGTAAAAAGCTACTTCCTGTCACTTTGTGATGTCACAACTAAGCCCCGCCCCCTCACCACCTGGACTCACCGTCTACAGCAACCTGCAGGATTTAGTTTCTTTGAGTGTTTTATTCTGAAATCTGCTCTATTTTTTTTAAGGGATCGCTCAGAAAACAGTCAGCCAATCAGAAGAGAGGCTCAGAGCGTCCTCTCTTCTGATTGGCTGACACCGGCCTGTTGGAAAACTACCACTGGGAAAGTTTTTGATTCTTAAAACCACAAAATATATCTTTTAATCATCAACCACTTTGAATAAAACAAAGAAGAAAAGACGGCGAATGCATGAAAGTAATTGAACAACTGCTGATTGGTTATAGATGACGGCGTTTTGGCGTTTAACACGAGCTGTCTCGGTGCGACACTGGATTTAGAAGAAGAAGAAGAAATGATTTAGAAAAAGTTGAAAGAGAGAGAGACTCGGTGGAAAAAGTCAGTCAGAAGATTTTGTGTTTGTCAGACTTAGGTACATAAAAAACTTTATTCTCTCGTCTGCAGCGTCTGGAAAAGGATCAAGAGGCTGAAGCAGGATTACAGACGTGAACGGAGCCCACACACACACACACACACACACACACACACACACACACACCGACCGACTGACATTTCCTCCTAATCTGCCTCATTTCTACGGCTTTAAGTCGACGAGTAGAAAGTTCACCGCTGGTTTCCAGGATAAAAACAGACAGCGATTAACGCGGCGGTTGTGGCGGCTGCTCACTCACCTGTGCAGCTGCAGGTATTCTCTGGGCCGGTTCAGCAGGTGCAGGAACCGGTCCACGATCTTGTTCTTACCGACGCCCTGCGGAAGCAAACAGGAGAGAAATAATGAATCTTTGTGCACAAACAGCATCTCAGTGTGTGTTTGCTTTTTTTAAATTTCAGTTTAGTTTTAGTAAAGTTTCGGTTTAATTTGAGTTTTTCACGAAACCTTGAGCTCTGAAGACGAACTTTTCTCCTTTTTAGTCACATTCAACCCAAGGTGAATAGTTCATACACACACCTGAGGTTAAATTATAGCTCCGACTCTGACTTAAAGGGTTAGTTCAACATTTTGTCAGTAGGTTCGTTACCTTTAATTGTCGGTGCAAGCTATTTTTAGAACGGCGGAGCAGAGCCGTGAGCTGCTCAGAGCTACACTACGGAGGCTCATGGGATTTCTTGGTTTCCCTCATCAAACTCATCAAATACACAATCCAACAACTCCACAACGCTCTGGTGGACAAGTTGTGACCTGCACATTCACCACGCTATGAGATAATAACACAACGTTACCACACAGAGTTGTTTTAGAGGGAAATTCGTGCAAAACCGCTGATGCACGTTGCCTTCAGGGACAGTTTTTCATCATCAGTCTCTGTATTTCCCTCTAAACTATGACTATAGGGATTATGGCAATGGGCCAATTTGACAAAATGTTGAACTATCCCTTTAACTGCAGTAACCCTGGTTGTGACCGGGGGTTAACTGGTCTTCCTGCAGAAACGTCCAGTCTGACAGCGTCTGATCGAGTCCAACTTGGACGTCCGCTCTCAGATTTACAAATAGCTCCTCTCCCACACACACATTAACACACACACACACAAACGCACACACACACAGACACACACAGACACACACACCTCCTGGCTGCCAGTACACCATGTCCACTCTCACTCCCTCCTCCTCCTTCTCTTCTGCCCATTAGGACCAGACTCTTTGGGTGGGTGGATGAGGGGACACTGTGTCTCCAGGGGGAAGTGCTACATGCTCCCTTGTCCCCACGGTGATGTGATGGGAGGAGGGGGGGGGGGGGGGGGGGGGGAAGGGGGGGGGGAGGGGGTGGTGTTGTGGCATCAGGGTGCAGGGAGCCTGTTTCATAACCGCTGCCTCCCAGTGGGGCTGCTGACATGCGTGGCCTACTTCACTTCACATTAACACAGAGCACACAGCTGGATCTCTGAGGACCAGCCCCCCTCCTCCCCCCCCCCCCCCACCCCCCCCCCCCCCCCCCCTCCCCCTCCTCCCCAACATGTCACTCACCTGGTTGCCCACCAAGAGGAGGTGCTCCCCCAGCAGGAAGTCTTTCAACATGTCCTCCATCACCATCATGTGCTGCAGAGACATTTAAGGGGAGACGCTGCAGGTGAATAGGGTAAAAAATTTAACCAACAGATATCACCATGAAACTTCCCAAGTTCATCTCTCACATTAAGACAAATATATTTTGTATTACAAGTTTTCTCAAATGTTATGTTTAAATATGTAAATGAGGCAATATCTGATGAAATATGCACTAATTTGCTTATATTTCCAGATCATAAATCTGAACAATAGATGAATCTACTTTCTAAATTCTTGTTTTATTTTGTTGACACATTGGAGTCTTTAGTTTTTCCAGAGGAGGATTGTGGATTTCTCTGTTTATCACTCTGTAAATGAGAAAATACTGTCACCAGCACTAAAAAAATCAAATGTCTCCATGTTTTTAGTAATAAAATGTTGTATAAATGAGGCTGTGAATGATATATCAACAATCCCCTCTGGAAAAACCTTCAGGATATAGACAGGGATCAAACTGGAAGGTTTGGTGTCTGAAGCTCAGTGTCTGAGTCTGAACAAACTCTTTCTGAGAAAAAGACTTGGACTGTAAAATTCCATATATTGTTAATGTAAATCGTATTTTTACGATTTGTTGCAGATACGGAGGAAATGACCATATTTGGAGCCGACATCATTGTTCAGGAGAGAGAGAGCTTTACAACGACACCTGACATGACATGGGTCAGACTAACTCCTGGTGAATTTAGGAGAAATCTACTGATGAAATGAAGTGAAATAAAAACCTGAATGTGGATTTTCTACCTTGTCTTTTGACTTTTCTGAGAAAGAAGACATGTGAAGGAAGAAAAATAGCCCAAAATCTCAAAATTGATCAGTGCATGTGTTTTTGCCTGTTAGTGTCTGGCCTCACAAAAACACTCAACAAGTTGTAACATGTGACAGAAAAAGGGGAAAAGTGTCACCGAGGATTAAAAAAATTCAGCTCCCAACGCTTTTCCACAAACGTGCTGCTTCTACTCTAAAGACAGAAAAGCAGGTCATTCCCAAAAAGTAGGGCATCCTCCTCCTCCTCCTCCTCCTCTTTCTCTTTTTCTTTGTCGCTCTCATCCTATCTCACCCTCACCCGCTCTTTTTTTTCATTCTCCATAGAAGAAGAAGAAGAAGAAAAAAGAAGAAGGGCAGAATGAGGACAGGGAGAAAGAGTGGGAAAAGAGAGATAAATCTGGGTCACATGGCGTCATCCGTGTTGCTGGAGGATGTCAGGACAGGGTGTCATTCCTCATCTCAGACTGTTCCTCCTCCAGCTGCAGCAGCCGAGGAGGAGCAGACACGAGGAGACCAAGTCAGAGATAAAACACAGCAACAGGTGGTTTTAGAGAAACTAAACATGTGGAACAGAGGTTGGTTGTTTCTATTAAAGCTCCTTCAGTATAAAGGTAGATGTTTGTGTTAAAGCTCCATAAGGTATAAAGGTAGATGTTTGTATTAAAGCTCCATACGGTATAAAGGTAGATGTTTGTGTTAAAGCTCCATACGGTATAAAGGTAGATGTTTGTGTTAAAGCTCCATACGGTATAAAGGTAGATGTTTGTGTTAAAGCTCCATACGGTATAAAGGTAGATGTTAGTGTTAAAGCTCCATACAGTATGTCAGGACTTCCTGTCACTTTGTGATGTCACAACTAAGCCCCGCTCCCTCAACACCTGGACCCACCATCCAACAACTTTGCAGGATTTGGTTTCTCTGAGTGTTTTATTCTGAAATCTGCTCTATTCTTTTAATTGGATCACTTTAGAAAACAGTCAGCCAATCAGAAGAGAGGCTCAGAGCCTCCTCCTCTCTTCTGATTGGCTGACACCGACCTGTTGTTACTAGAGCTCCAGAGAGAAGCTGAGAAGATGGAAAACTACACTGAGACGTTTCTTCTTCCTTCTTCAATCCTTCAAAATAAAACGCCTCTATTTTTTTTATTGGACCACTCAGGAAACAGTCAGCCAATCAGATTCCTCAGAGTTTTCCTGCTGGACACACTGAGCAGAATTAATATTACATGGCTTTTCTTATCTTCTTATCCAGGTCAGTTCCAGTGACCGGGGCAGATATTTCTCTGCAAGGTCACGACGGAAAACAGGCCTCGGGAAAAATATCAACTAATACCAGAACTAAAAGCTGAAATCCTTCTTAATGAAATAAAGTCACACACGCTGCAGCGAGGACAGAGGGATATTAATAATAACAAGAAGGAAAGAAAGAAAGGAAAAAACCCTGTGGTGACGAACACACGGGCTGATCTTTCTCAGTTCGGGAGCAAAAAAGAACAAAAACAAAAACAACGACAACAGCGCTGGATTATTCTTTATTGTTTCTAATCCGGCTTTTTGGCCTCCATGAGGATGAAATGTGGGTCATGCCCTGGAAATAGACGTCGCTCTCTCCCTCTCTCTGTGTCTGGACGACCACACAGAGGGCTTTTCACTTGCACTGCAAAAACTCAACATCTGTCCAAGAATATTTGTCTCATTTCTTGTCAAAACTAAACTCTTTCCACTTAAAATAAGACTCATCACCTAAAAATTTACTTGTTTTTAGATCATTTTCACTTGTTTCAAAGTCATTTTACTAAGTTTTCTGTGCTTGTAATAAGGAAGAAAAACTTTGGATAGATTTTTCTACTTATTTTAAGTGAAAATAGACTTGAAATAAGTAAAAAGTGTTAAAAACAAGCTACTTTTTTAAGTATAATGAGGTTTGTTTTGACTAGAAATGACATTTTGACTAGAAATAAGACAAATATTCTTGGTAAGGTTTTGAGTTTTTGCAGTGTGGTTTTGGTCTGACATGTCTCTCTCCCTTCTCGCTGGCGTCTGTGTGGCCGTGAGTCGAGGTTGCCGTGTAATTACCTGAGGGTTGTCGTAAAACAGCACGTCGGGAACCTTCATTTTCTTGCTGGCGTTGTAGACGGGAGAGGACACGCTACCGATGGTCAACACGCCGTCTTTTATCGTACCTGCAGAGACACAGCAGAGGGAGTTTGTACCGTCTTAAAATCGAGGACATGTCTCTTCCTCCGTCCTCCGTCCTTGTTGCTACGGAGACGGGAGGAGGAGGAGGAGGAGGAGGAACTGTTCATTACATCTGACCCGTCAGACCTCGGCTCGATTCCTCAGCCTCTGACCCTCAGTGAACTCGTTCGCTGCAGTGACACATCATCATCATCATCATCATCATCATCTTTAAATCCTCCGTCTGTCCCCGGGGACACGTGTCCTCGCTGCTCCCTGTACATACTGTACACAAACACACTCAACTTTGCCCCAGTGGCTCTGGATCAGATTTGTTTATGTCACTAAATATAACTTTTTACATAATAATAATAAACTTTATTTATATAGCACCTTTTTTTCAAACGTAATTACAAAGTGCTGCACAGATTAAATAAATGACGACATTTAACACAAGGAAAAACTACTGAAAAAAAGTAGTGAAACAAAGTAAAAACAATATAAAGGCTGCTCCACTGGTTAAGAATCATGGTAACACTTTATAATATGTACTCACTATTAAGCATAACAGAGTTGTTTTAGAGGGAAATACAGAGACTGTTGATGAAAAACTGTCCCTGAAGGCAACGTGCATCAGTGGTTTTGCATGTATTTCCCTCTAAAACAACTCTGTGTGGTAACGTTGTGTTATTATCTCATAGCGTGGTGAATGTGCAGGTCACAACTTGTCCACCAGAGCGTTGTGGAGTTGTTGGATTGTGTATTTGATGAGTTTGATGAGGGAAACCAAGAAATCCCATGAGCCTCCGTAGAGTAGCTCTGAGCAGCTCACGGCTCTGCTCCGCCATTCTAAAAATAGCTTGCACCAACAATTAAAGGTAACAAACCTACTGCTATGACTATAGGGGTTATGACGAGGGGACAATTTGACAAAATGTTGAACTATCCCTTTAATTATTTGCAGAATGAACAAGAATCTCCAGTTTGATAAATAAGTGGATCTTACAGCTGCGATCTCCAGTGTGTTCAGCAGCGTCTGGTGTTTCCTGTATCGAGCAGTTGGCGAGGCTTTTTTCAAGAGAGGCACGAGCCAAACTGGGCAGGAACCTACAACACACACACACACACACACACACACACAGAAACACACACAAACAGACACACACAGAGACACAAAAATAACCACCGGTGCACACAATCGTAGAGCTTTAAAAAAGAAAAACCCAGTCTGTTTATACGGTGCCTTCACAATGAATCACAACCCAGATGTGACAGTGTGTGTGTCTGTGTGACAGTGTGTGTGTGTGTGACAGTGTGTGTACCTAGAGAGACAGGCCTTATTGACGGCGTGGGCGATGCTCTCCTCGGGGTACAGAGAGAGACGGCGACAGATCCTCAGCAGCTGTCTGGTGGAGAGAGAGGAGGCCAGAGACTGGGCCTGCAGGACACACACACACACACACACACACACACAAATAAATGACTTGAATCGCACACACACACACATGCATGTAAACAAACTGGACAAACACACACTCTGTACTCACGGTGGGGTCGTTGGTCTTGCGCAGACTGTGTGTGAGGTGCAGGAGCTGCTCTGCTGCTTCCTGTGGGACGCCCGGCGTCTGAAACACGAAGAAGAAGAAGAAGAAGAAGAAGAGGAGGAAGGTTTGAAAACAATAATCTTCATCTTGAGTTGTTGTTTTTTTATTTTACTGTTGAATTTCCAACTAAAACTGATGCAGTTCTGCTGTAAAAAGCTTCTGAGAAGTTGTTTTACGTCATACAGATGTTAGAGCTGGACACGATCATAGAAACATCTGTTTGAACGTTATCAGCTTCGTTAAATATGTTGGTTTTTTTCTGCAGCAAAGGTTCCAATACAACTAATACAGATATGGAAGGCTTTTTTAAAATAACGCAAAATGTTAAATAGCAATTAAATATTCTCAATAACTTATTTAGTAGTAGGTTATTTTGTATATCTGTATTCTATTATTTATATAGTATATGTGTATTTATAGTATATGCATATCTTTTGCACTAGAATATTTTTAATAATTCTATTTTATTTAATTTAAATTCTTGATTCTATTTTTATTCCTCCCTTTAAAATATTTTCAGTAGTTTTATGTTTGCACCTGACACCAAGACGAGTTCCTGCTGCTGTAACTGACCTTCACTGCTCTTGGCGATAAAAACTATTCAGATTCAGATTCATCAGAGTCCAGATGTGAGGAGCAGAGGGGATTTCTGTGTCACGTGACCAACAGGTTAGGATGTAAATCACATAATATAACATCCTGTAATGTCTCTGTCCTCCTACTGTTAGACTGATAAAAGACAAAATAAATATCAATAAATACAAAATGAAAACAAAAACCACGACCGAGCAGCTTCTGCAGTGACACAGACTGAAGGGAGGGTTTGTTTGTGTTGACTGAGTATCAGGTGAATGCAGTGATTCAACACAACACAACAATGTGTGTGTGTCACACCTTACTGCATCGCTGCCAAGTCTCAGTTTATTTGTTTAGAGAGACTCTCCTGTCGCCCAGCGCCACACTTCACCACATCTTGTCTTTACAAGCTCAGCTCTGCTTCGTATTGAAATGTTATTTTTCTTACTTAGAATAATTTACCAATTAACATGTTTTTCTTGTTATAACAATAATAATAATAAGGTCCTTGTTCCCTCACCCAATGAGAATCAAGAACTGGTTCCTGATCGTCTGAACCCTCACAGATGTAAAACTCAGAGTTTATCGACGTCTTTTATTGACATCGATGTTGCAACAAGGAGTCACAGCCCCAGGCTCTGCTTTCTGGAGTCATGTTGAAACATCTCTCTGCACAACATGAGCTTCACCTCCAGGAGCAGTGTGTGTCTGTGTGTCACTACCGAGGGTAATATAACAACATTAACGCCACAGAGGCAGATTGAGACAGATTCAATCAGCAGTTACAGTCACATCCCATGTTTTTATCTGCTGCTGCTGCTGCTGCTGCTGTTCACACTCAGAGAGGGAGAATGGATGTGTTGCGGTGAAGCTGTGGATCGGTGCAGCTCGTCTCCTTCCTCCACTCTGAGATTTGATCAGGAATCAATGAAGAATCCATGAGCAGAACCAATGGTGTCAATGAAATCTTATCAGTGAGTCTCCATCCTCATCTGTAACCAGGCAACAGCAGCAGCAGCACGGAGCAGCAGCAGCAGCTTCATCTGAAGGAGCTTTAGTGTCTCTGACCACAACAAACAACAGCTGGATTTCTGCACACATGTTGTCTGATTGATTATAGATTCCCTGTGGAGATTCTGATCACAAGTGAAGAAGCTTTTTGTTTCTCAACTGTTCGGTTCATCTCATCAATGCAAATGCACAAGTGGTTCAACGTATATTCACACTAGTGGTTTCACACCAACCCACTGATCTGCATGTGGTTAAAGCTCCAACGAATGAATCATCATTTTATAATACAGTGATTTCTGTTAAAAAAAAAAAAAAAAAAAAAATTCTGTCAAAAAAATAAATAAATAAAATTCCAACAACAACAAAAAAAATTCCGGCAAAAAAAAAAAATTCCAACAACAACAAAAAATTCTGGCAAAAAATAAAAATAAAAGTTCTGTCAAAAAAAAAAAAATTCTGTCAAAAAAATAAATGAATAAAATTCCAACAACAACAAAAAAAAATTCCGGCAAAAAAAAAAAAAAATTCCAACAACAACAAAAAAATCCCGGCAAAAAAAAAAAAATCCAACAACAACAAAAAATTCCGTCAGAAAAAAAAAATATTCTGGCCAAAAAAAAGAAAAAAAAATTCTGGCAAAAAAAAAAAAAAAATCTAGCCAAAAAAAAAAAAAAAAAAAAAAAAATATTCCAGAAAAAAACAAAACATTTCCAGCAAAAAAAAAAAATTCTGGCAAATTAAAAAAATTCTGGCAAAAAAAAGAAATTCTGGCAAAATTCCGGCCAAAAAAAAATACAATAAAATTCCAACAACAACAAAAAAAAATTCCGGTCAAAAAAAAAAAATTCCAACAACAACAAAAAATTCTGTCAACAAAAAAAAAAAAAAATCTGTCAAAAAAAAGAAAAAAATTCTGGCAAGAAAAAAAAATTCCGGCAAAAAAAAAAAAAAAAAAAATTCCAACAAAAAAAAAATTCCGGCAAAAATAAAAAAATTCCAACAACAACAACAAAAAATTCTGGCAAAAAAAAAGAGAAAAAAATTATGGAAAAAAAAAAAAAAAAAAAAAAAAAAATAAATCCCCCCAAAAAAAAAAAAAATCCGGCAAAAAAAAAAAAATTTCCAGCAAAAAAAAAAATCCTGACTTTTTTTTTCAGACCAATTTTTGGGAAAGCTGAGTTTATTTTAACCGTCCACACCCAGGCCTGATCACAGCCAGACCTGTTGTGTCAAGAAATCACTTCAATAGAACCTGTTTGACAAAGTGAATGAGGCTGAGGCAAAAACCAACACGTCATGCTGCGAATCTGCGATATGAAAAAAATAAAGAAAAGATGAGAAAATAAAATCACTGACATCAATCAGTCTGGAAAGCGTTACAAAGCCATTTCTAAAGCTCTGGGTCTCCAGCAAACGACGGTATATATTTACTGTATTTGGGTTATCTTTGTCTAATATTAAGATTTGTTTGACGGTGTTGAACATTTAAATGTGACAAATGTGCAAAAAAAGAGAAATCAGACACGAAGCTGGGTGAAGTCAGATGGAGCTGCTGTCTCTCACTGTGTGTGTGTGTGTGTGTGTGTGTGTGTGTGTGTGTGTCTCACCAGGCCCTGGATGAGTCCCATCTCCTCGGCTCTGGCCAGCGGGCTGACGGTGTGATACAGGAACATGGTGAGCAGCTCGGGGCCGAGCCACTGCTGCTGACCTCTGCTGCCGCCGCCGCCGCCAGCAGCCCCGACCACCGGGGGCTCGGCCAGCGCCAGCACCCGGAACGACCGGTGGATGGGGAAGATCGACCTAACAACACATACACAAACACACATTTTCACATTTCCAGCTGCTCCAGTCTGACAGACATGTTATCATCCAGGTTCTTACAGCGACTCCTCCCCCTGAGTTAAAGTTTTAGGAGCGCAAATATTCACATTTCTGTCATTATTGACCTTTTCATTCATGATCCTCACACACATCAGCCTGCAGCCACTTGTAATGACAGATTTCAGGTTCCAAAACAGCAAATCCACTGGTTGCACATGTGCAATAGATGAAACATTTGCTCAATTTTAGGGGTAAACTGCCTCCATGCAGGGTCAGTCTGGAATTCTGCCATCCCATTCATGCTTTAGAGAAGTTTGTTGTTTGTTTGTTTGTTCCTCTCTCAGCCCCAGAAGTCTGATCTAAACATGTGCAGTCTGTGTCTCTGACTTATATCTTACATGCTTATAAAAAAAGCTCAAACTCAAGGTTTTCCAGGACATTTTTCCCATTATGTTATGGGATACATGGAATGCTGTTGGTATGGCTGAGGTTGTATTGCTTTTTATCATTGTGGCCATCAAGGCATTTTTGGCGCAGCGACAGAGTCCAAGACAAATTTCCCTGAGCGGGACAATAAAGTTTATCGTATCGTATTGTTATCGTATAACTGGAAAACTGGTCAACGGTTTTCCAGGTTTTCCAGGTTTTCCAGGGCGCATGTGAACCCAGCACACACACATAACAGAGGAGAGTTACACACCGGCTGAGGATGAACATCTGTTGAGCCGTGTTCAAGTCGAATGTGGAATGCAGGTGCACGTGGTGTTGGTCTCGTCTGTGTGTGTCTGTGTGTGTGTGTGTGTGTGCGTGTGTGTGTGTGCGTGTGTGTGTGTGTGTGTCCCAGTCGATCTGTGTCAGGCAGCGCAGCACGACTCCTGACAGCTGGCTGTGTGACTCTCTGATTGGAGGGGACATCGCTGTCCGTTTGGATCGCCCCACAGAGACACCCACACCGCAGCCAGCCGGCTATATTTACCGGAGCGCGTGGGCGGCGGCGGCGGCGGCGAGCGCTCGCCATCATCATCATCGTCACCGGCGATGTGAGTGTGTGGGAAGAAGAGATTTCATACATGAAGATATCACAGGCTGGTTATTTATAGGCCTCGCCACCACCACGCACTGTATCCCTCCATCATCCGTCTAAAAGGGTCCGTCGCTCTCGTTCTCACGTTCACTCTCTCCTCCTCCTCTTCCTCTTTCTCCATCCCATAATGTCACCGTCTACATTCATGTCATTCTGAACATTTAAATATGAAGATCTTCACAGTGAACCACAGATCATAGAGAAACAAAACTCTGAATTCAGTCTGTTTGTTTCCAACGTCTCGAGGAACCCGCCATGACACGAAGAACCGAGGCTGCCGCAGAGCAGAAGAAGAAGAAGAAGAAGAAGATGAAGAAGATGGAGAGAAGATAAAAAAGATGAAACCAGGAAGAGGATTAAGTAGAAAACTGGGAATCGAGAGAGGAATCTCCTCTAACAGGTTGTTGCTGAACTCAGAGAATAAATATGGAAGAAGAAGAAGAAGAAGAAGAAGAAGAAGAAGAAGAAGAAGAAGAAGAAGAAGAAGAAGAAGAAGAAGAAGAAGAAGAAGAAGAAGAAGAAGAAGAAGAAGAAGATGATGATGATGATGATGATGATGATGATGATGATGATGATGATGATGATGATGATGATGATGATGATGATGATGATGAAGAAGAGGACGAAAACAAGAAGAAAGAAGACGACGACAAAGTAGAAAACTGTGAACTCCAGGTTGCTGCAGAACTCAGGGAATAAATTTGAAAAAAGAAGACGACGAAGGCGAAGAAGAACATGAAGAAGAACAAGACAAAGAAGAGGAAGTGGAAGAGGAGGAGGAGGAACAACAACGAAGACGAAGAAGAAGAAGAAGTAGAAGAATAAGACGAAGAAGAAGTAGAAGAAGAAGAAGAAGAGCAACGAAGAAGAAGTAGAAAGCTGTGAGCTCCTCCAACAGGTTTCCTCAGAGCTCTGGGGCCACGACGGCAGCAGAGGCTCCTCATGTCTCCTCTGACCTGTAGTGATGGAGCAGATCCTGGATCTGTGGAGGATTAGAGCTCAGATCCAGATCCAGATCCAGAGGAGCTGCTCCACGTCGACCTGGACTTTAATTAACCGGCTCCTAAAAGCAGCTCAGACTGAACAACGAGGAGGAGGAGGCTGAACTACCCATGATGCATCGTGTTCCTTAACTGGAACCTGTTCTCTAATGGACAATAAATTCCTGGTGGATACACACACACACACACACACACACACACACACACACACACACACACACACACATGCACGCGCACACACATCCAGTCTGAGCCACAGGAGAGGAGGAAGAGGAAGTGGGTTTATTTCAGCCCCAGACGCCCCACCACAAACATCCTTCCTGCCAGCTTAGGTGGGTTTCTGAGCGCACACACGTGCACGTACACACACACACACACACACACACACACGTAGCTCTACTACGGTAGAGTGCAGGGGACAGTTAAGGTCAGGAGCAGCAACGGTCTTTCAGAGTTAAAACGCTGTCTCCTATAGTTTTCTAGCCTCGGTGCAGACTCAGGTGTTTTCACAGCTCGGCCTATTTTCAGCGTGAACACCTGGCGAAGCTCGGAGCGTCAGGAACGCTGATCCAGGACATCCACACACCACTTATATACATTTTATCTCCGTATATCTTCTTCTTCACTGCAAAAACTCAAACTCTTACAAGGAATATTTGTCTTATTTCTAGTCAAAAATAATCTCATTCTGCCTAAAATATGTACATTTATATAGTTATACATAAAAAGTAGCTTGTTTTTAGACACTTTAACTTATTTCAAGTCTATTTTCATTTGAAATAAGTAGAAAAATCTGATAGTGGAGCAAGTTTTTCTTTCTTATTACAAGCACTGGCAGATTTTTCTACTTATTTCAAATGAAAATTAGTTCAAAACAAGTGAAAATGATCTAAAAACAAGTTGATTTTTAGGTGATGAGTCTGATTTTAAGTGGAAAGAGATTAGTTTTGACTAGAAATGAGACAAATATTGGAAACATTTGGAGTTTTGCAGTGTTCTTCTGTTTCTTTTCCTTCAAATGATGCAGAACGTGATCGTCATTGTTGTTGTTGTTGTTGTTGTTGAATCACATCTGTCCACATCTGTTTCCACGTCTGACGCAAGAACAGAGTCAGAGATGTTTGTGAAAAACTCCTCCTGACCTTTACTACACATAAGTCTTACAAAAATAGAAAAAGCACGCTCGTCCCTGAGTCTGAACGCCGGGCGCCGGACGGACACGCTAACCAACGTTCGTCTGGAGGTTTATGGTTTAACTCTGCGTGTGCCGTTGCTTCCAGATCTGTTTCCTGTTACTTCGGAGTTTTTATCTTTCTCTCTCTTTCTTCTTTCTGTCTTCTATAATTATGTAACGTTTTATTAAAGGGATAATGCGTAGGAATTCCTCCATCTAGCGGTGCGGTTGAACGTATTCCTGATGCTGCGTTCAGGTGAAACGGGGCAGACGTCAGACAGACAACAGACGCTGCATGGAACAGGATAAACAAGCCATGCAGGTGGGATTCAGACTTTCCTTTTTCTTATCCTTTACTACACATTACCCACAATCCTCAGTGTGTGTGTGTGTGCGTGCATGTGTGTGTGTGCGTGCATGTGTGTGTGCGTGCATGTGTGTGTGCACCTCTCTTGCAGCTGCTGGTCACTGAGCTGCAGCTCCTCCTTCACAGCCTGGTAGCGGTCCCACCTCAGCAGCCTGGTCCCGTCGTACAGATCCAGCTCCCTGTCGTGGAGCAACCTGGGACGGAAAACACACACACACACACACACACACTGGGATGAGCTGAGGAGTGTGTGTGTGTGTGTGTGTGTGTGTTAGTGTGTGAACTACAGCTTAATCTCCACTGGTTGCACCTGGACAGCACGGCCAGCGTTCCCAGGTTGACCCTGTGGATCCCGTCCAGAAGCAGCAGCTTTCCCTCGATGGCGGCGGTAACCAGGGGCGACGGCCTCCACGCCGTGTCTCCGTTAGGGAGCGTGTACCTCTGCTGGAGGAGGTCCCTGGCCGTCATGTCCTGGAGGAGGGAGGAGGAGGAAGAGGAGGAGGAAGAGGAGGAAGTACAGGTTAGAGGAGGATGGAGAGCTGTGGTGCGTTCACTGTCACTCTGTAAAACTGAGTCTCCTCCTCCTCCTCCTCCTCCACAGATAACACTTAATGTCTCTGTTTCAGGGGGGGAAACGGCCGTCGTATTCACAGTCACGCTACCGTGTCACCATGGAGACGGAGCGAGGAGAAGGAAGAGGCGTTGACTCCTCGCTGGGTGAGACGATCTAAGGCCTGTGGGAGGAGTTAGTGACCGTCACTGTGTTATTGTGCTTCAGGTTTTCAGGTCATCTGTGTTACAGTAAGCTGCCTCCTTAAAGAGGAGATAAATAAGTAAATAAATAAACTATTAATAACTGTGCATTCTTTAGCTTACAGGGTTTTTTTTCTATTTCTGCAACGCTGCTTCTCATAAGTGAACCCTGCTGAGCGGATTTGTGAATGTATGATTCAGAGTGTGTGATGCTACAGCAGCAGCAGCAGCAGCAGCAGCAGCAGCAGCAGCAGCAGCAGCAGCAGCAGCAGCAGCAGCAGCAGCAGCAGCAGCAGCAGCACAGTTAAAGCTCACCTGTCCTCAGTGATGCAGGTGAGCTGTTTTTGCTGGGCTTTTGCTGCTGCTGCTGCTGCTGCTGCTGCTGTTAATGCTGCTGCTGCTGCTGCTGCTGCTGCTGCTGCTGCTGCTGTTAATGCTGCTGCTGCTGCTGCTGCTGCTGCTGCTGCTGCTGCTGCTGCTGCTGCTGCTGCTCTGACATTTAAAGTTTCATCACAGTTAAATATTCAGTGTGTCCGTGTCCGCCGTGTTGCTCTCATCTGCCACTTTGTTTTTTCCAAAAATGGGATTTTTTTTTTCCCGGAGTGGACGCAATGAACTGGCCCGAGCGAAAAGGATTCCGCAATTCCCGTAGCAACAAGTGACCCCCGACCGCGGGCGGCTAAAAATAACTGCAGCGTGATGCATTAATACATAAAGCTGCAGCAGCACGGCCGCTTCCTGCACGGCCGTCACCCGGATCGCTGCATTCCTCAGAGTCACACACACAGAAATGGGAGGAGGGGGGGGGGGGCAATAATGTTTACATTCATAGAAACATAAATATACTGATTTATTCATGTTGCAGTGACCTGAGCCTCAGGTGACGGAGCCACATGTGTGACTCCACCCTCCTAATATATATCCATTATATATAATAAATAATCACTTCTGATTTCATTATTGATTGATCTGTTCTCTGATTGGCCCATAAAAAGTGGAAAGAACAACAACATTTTTGCCGCCTGTCATTATATTTTTTACAGTGCACTGAGGCCATTTGCACAATGTGAAAAAACGTTTATCTTTTAATCACGTTAAACGATCATTCCTAGAACCTTAAGGCCAAAGTGGAGATTTGAGGAAACTCGTGTTTTAGGTTCCTGAACGTCACCGTATGTGACAGAGATCTAAGTGATAAGCTATTTATTCATTTATGTTTACATGTCTTTTATTCTCAGTACATGTTTTTAATAGTTGAGTGTTTTTACTGCAACGACCTGCAGAGGCATCTTGGATTTGATCATGTTGATGCGCTTGTTTAAAGGGCCAACGAGGAGTTTCTATTCAGTTATAAAACAGTCTCGCGTTAATGTGGATGAATCTACGCTACCCGCACTTGTTAATGGCTCCATTTTCGATCAATATATCGTTTTGTCTCTATCATTATTTTGTTATTATTAGTGGTGGCGGAAATGCTGGTCGAGCCGACAGCGTCTCCTTACTTTCGGTTTTGCGGACGCAAATGAGAATAACGGCGATTCGGGCGGCGTTATGGTCTGAACTACGACGGTAACTGAACCTCTTTGAACCTCTGACTTTAATCCTTGATGAATGAAAACATGAGTCCGTCTTGCGCCGGTGGAGGAATTCTACGGTGCGCGCGGAGGCAGCGTGAAAACACTTCGCTTCTCCAAAACTCCTCGTTGTCCCTTTAATATGGTAAATGGTGAATGTTCTGTATTTATACGGCAGCAACCGGGACAGAGTGGGACTCAAACCGCCGCTCCATATGATGATTTCCTGTAGGTTTGACCCATAAGTCATTATAAGTCATGAGCTCGACGACGCAGCTTCGTGCAGATGAAGATCGGCCTAAATTTAAACCTTCTTTGTTCTTACAACATAAGATTTGGACCCTGTATTATTCACTTAAAGGAGTCATCACCCGGAAATCGCAATTTCTCTTGTTAAAACATGCATATTGGTGTTTGACCTCAGTTGAAACTTGCCTGAAAAGCTGGACTTTGAAAGTGGCGCCGTTTTTTCGCTTCGGCTCTTTTTCCGAACAGGAATAGCACACAATGGTGTGCCTTCCTAAAGCAGGAGATTTTGATTCTGCTCCTACGGTGACCTCACCGTGGAGGCTACTTGCCTCTTTCACCACCCAACCCCGGCCCGTCCGCTACCTGAACTCGCCGAAGCGGTACCAGGGGGCTGTTTATGTTTTGGAGTCTGCATGCAGGCAAGCCCCCCCCGGCTCTGTCCTTCCTGCGGCGAATCAACACGTGCCTCATTACATATTATACAATGCACATCCGGACCAGTCAAAACCTCGCGCGTAATCTCGCGTGATAAAGTCGCGGTAGGAAAAAGTGTCAGAACAAGCTCAATGTTTGATTACATTTTTTATTTTTTTTCTAATAAGTTTTACGAATTGATCCAAAGCGATCCAAGGGGGGCTGGATACGTAAAAAACCGGGTTATGACTCCTTTAAAAAAAAATGAATGGATGAACTTATTGCAAAAAAAAAAAGCAATTTCTTTTGAGGATAAGGCGGCCATCTTGAGACAGACAGACAGACAGACAGACAGACAGACAGACAGACAGAGAGACAGACAGACAGACAGAGAGACAGAGACAGACAGACAGAGAGACAGAGAGACAGACAGACAGACAGACAGACAGAGACAGACAGACAGAGAGACAGACAGACAGACAGACAGACAGAGGTACCTGGTAGAGCATGACCGGCTCCGTGCTGTAACCCAGCATCTCTGCAAACTCTCTGGCTATAACAGACTTTCCACAGCCCTGCAACACACAAGACACACAGTTATTGTTGTTGTTGAAAGAAGACAGATCTCATTTTGTGTGTGTGTGTGTGTGTGTCTGTGTGTGTGTGTCAGCTACCTTGGCTCCTATCAGACATATGTCCTTAACCATGTGTGACTGCATCATCTCAGACAGCAGCTGCGAGTGGCTCGGCGTGTTGATGAAGCTGCTGCTGGAGCTGCTGCTGCTGCTGCTGCTGCTGTTGCTGTTGCTAGGCGCACGCGGCTCCTTGGTTCCCGCCGGGACCTGCAGCAGTTTGATGGAGAGGAGAGAAGATTAAAAAACTGAAAAAATAAATACATAAATAAAAGAGCGACAGCAGCTTCAGCTTCGTTCTTCACAGCTGTGGACAAAGACATTCCTGTACTAAACTGTGATTCAGAGACTTATCAGCTGCGTCGGCCTGGGAACTGAATCTACTATCAAACCAGCCGTGAGGAGACAAGCTGCTGATACAGAGACAGTCTGCCCGTCTGTCTGTCTGTGTGTGTGTGTCTGTCTGTGCTGCGTCATGGGACAACAACAGACAGCCATGTGAACTGAATGACTCACTGACTCAGAAACAGGCTTTTCACTTCACAATCTGATGAGTACGGTGGCCCAGAGCGCTCAAAGCTCAAAGCTCTGCTCTGGCTCTGCTCTCTGTCACCGCTTCAAGATACAAGATTTCATTCTTTCTTTCAGACGTCGAGAGTCCACGGAACAAAGCCTGTGTTTTTAATTGTTACTCTACCTAAACCACTGCATTTGTAATTCTGACAGTTTTGCCATTTGTAATCCATTTAATTTCATGTAATCCATTTTAATGTATTGTTTTTAATTTGTCTTATGTACTGTAATAGTTTATCTTAGCCAGGTCGCCCTTGCAAATGAAATCTCAATCTCAATGTGTCTCACCTGCTTAAAGGGATAGTTCAACTTTTTGGCAAATTCCCCCATCACCATAACCCCTATAGTCACAGCAGTAGGTTCGTTACCTTTAATTGTCAGTGCAAGCTATTTTTAGAACGGCGGAGCAGAGCCGTGAGCTGCTCAGAGCTACGCTACGGAGGCTCATTATGGGATTTCTTGGTTTCCCTCATCAAACTCATCAAATACACAATCCAACAACTCCACAACGCTCTGGTGGACAAGTTGTGACCTGCACATTCACCACGCTATGAGATAATAACACAACGTTACCACACAGAGTTGTTTTAGAGGGAAATTAATGCAAAACCGCTGATGCACGTTGCCTTCAGGGACAGTTTTTCATCAACAGTCTCTGTATTTCCCTCTAAAACGATCCTACTGCTATGACTATAGGGGTTATGGCAATGGGCCAATTTGCCAAAATGTTGAACTATCCCTTTAAATAAAGGTTTATTAATAATAATAATGATAATAAATAGATCTATGTTTCCTTATTTCCAGAACATACAGAAGAATCAAAAAGACGTTTCCATGCAAAAACCTCCCAAAAAACAAAAACCCTTGTCTCGTAACGTCTTTCTCAGGTGCAACAGGTTCACCCTCAGTGAAGCGCAGGGGCTGCTCCTCTACCTGAAAGGTGACGTCCTTGTCTGCGACGCGTAGCGTGACATCAGCGCGTCCCTCCACGTCCTTGGCCTTGGACACGCCGGCGATGGCGGCGGCTGCGGTCTGACGACGACCGTCCAGGAGCTCAAACCTCTATGAGACGCAGAGACAAAAATATGTAACCATGACAACAAGCGAACAAACAAACAAACATGACAACAACAGCGGCCGGTGACTGACTTACGCTGAGCACGCCCTCCACCGCGCTGCGTCCGTCCTTCCCTAGGATGCTGTGGTACGGGTAGAGTCTCTGGACCAGGTGCTGGGAGGAGAGCATGGGGAAGGAGTTCTGCACACGCGCACACACACACACACACGCACACACACACACACACAGGAGACATTAAGTGTTTTTAGACGCCAGTATCCGTGGACCTTTAACAGCCTTTTCCCCCTCAGAGAGACGGAGGGAGAGAAGGGCAGTAAAGAGGATTTACGGCGGCGGTGGCGGCGGCGGCGTCTGGACTCTCACCAGCACGTGCAGCGCCGGCAGCAGGTTGTCCACGGGGAAGTCAGGGAGACCCAGGTTGGACGACTCCTGGGAGCACAGCGTCGTCGCCAGGGACAACAGCTGGGACACCCTGACGCAGGAGACACAACACAACACTGACCATGAAGAAGAAGGAGGAGGAGGAGGAGGAGGAAGAAGAAGAAGAAGAAGAAGGAGGAGGAGGAGGAGAAGAGGTAGTAGAGGAAGAGGAAGAGGAAGAGGAGGAAGAAGAAGCAGGATGAGGAGGAGGAGAAGAGGTAGAGGATGAGGATGAAAGGGAAGAAGATGAAGAAAAAGAGGATGAGGAAGACAAAAGAAGAGGAGGATGTAAAAGAAGAAAAAGAAGACGAAGATGGGGATGATAGAACAAGACAAAGAAGGCAAAGGATGAAGAAGAAGAAAAAGGAGAGGAAAAAGAAGAAGAAGACAGAGGACAAAAAAGAGGAAGATGATAAAGAAGATGAAGAGGACAAAAATTAGGATGAAGAGGAAGACAAAGAAGAGGAAGAGGATGAAGAAGACAAAGAAGATGAGGGAGAAGAAGAAGAAGAAGAAGAAGAAGAAGAAGAAGAAGAAGAAGAAGAAGAAGAAGAAGAAGAAGAAGAAGAAGAAGAAGAAGAAGAAGAAGAAGGAGGAGGAGGAGGAGGAGGAGGAGGAGGGGTAGAGGAAGAGGATGAAGGGTGTCACTACCCGATCTGCGACGCTACCCGATCTGTAACAAAACTGATCTGCGCATGCGCAGTACGGCCGCCATCTTGGACGGCTGCCTACGGCAACTCCACTTGGACAAACTTCATTTAGGCACTGCCCGATTTGCGTACAAGCGGAGGTCGAAGTCTGCGTAAAGTCCTGTTAATTTACAATAAGGTACTGTGAAAATGATTTAAAAAAACAAAAACCGCGGACGTCCGTCACAAGACAGCCGCGGCAGACTCGTTTATTCAGTGAGGGTTGTGATTGTTTGTGGTTGTCAAGGTGATGAGGCCGGCGAGAGTAAACACAAAGTCCGCCTCTGTTCCTGTTTTCTGAGCATCAAGATCCACACCACCACAACGAACCCTCAATTTACATTACTAATAAAGTTTGTTTTTTAAAAATAAAAAGATAAACCGTCTCTGGCGACGCACATAGGGCACAGAGATAGGGCAGTGATCCTAAGACCTAAGTCAATTCAACCAAGTTTGTCCAAGTGGAGTTGCCGTACCTGGCTGTCGCAGATCGGGTAGCATCGCAGATCGGGTAGCGACAAAGGGGAAGAAGATGAAGAAAAAGAGGATGAAGAAGACAAAAGAAGAGGAGGAGGAAGAAGAAGATAAAGGTGAAGAAGACAAAGAAGATGAGGGAGAAGAAGAAGAAGAAGAAGAAGAAGAAGAAGAAGAAGAAGAAGAAGAAGAAGAAGAAGAAGAAGAAGAAGGAGGAGGAGGAGGAGGAGGAGGAGGAGGAGAGGTAGAGGAAGAGGATGAAGGGGAAGAAGATGAAGAAAAAGAAGATGGTGAAGACAAAAGAAGAGGAGGAGGATGTAAAAGAAGAAAATAATAAAGAAGACGAAGATGGGGATGATAGAACAAGACGAAGAAGGCAAAGGATGAAGAAGAAGAAGAAGAAGACACAGAGGACAAAAAAAGAGGAAGATGATAAAGAAGATGAAGAGGACAAAAATTAGGATGAAGAGGAAGACAAAGAAGAGGAAGAGGATGTAAAAGAAGAAGACGGTGAAGACGAAGAGGATGAAGAACACAAAGATGAGGACAATGAAGAAGAAGATAAAGGTGAAGAAGAAGACGAAGAAGACAATGAAGAAGAAGATGAAGAAGAGGAAAAAGACAAAGAAGATGAGGAGGGAGAAGAAGAAGAAGAAGAAGAAGAAGGAGGTCTGAGTGTTTAACTTTTATTTCACCTCTCTGCAGCGATGTTTGGTCCAGCTGTGTACAACAGCTCCAACTGGTCCTGGAAGGACAATAACAAAGGTCAAAGGTCACTGTGACATCACAAAAGACTCACAAACTCATGCACTAATGATAAAAACACAGTTTGATTCAAATGCACAGAATGAAATCTGAATCATATAAAGACTTTGTTTTGATATTTAGAGACTAAAACTCAACATTAAAATATAAATATATGAGTAAACATAAAGAATAAAGGCAGAAAATAAATCTATGTCTGTGAAAATGTGAAAATATGAACAGCTTTAGTCCAGTTTTGTGTGGTGATCCTGTTCGACCTCACATGCTGATCTGTGGCACTAACTTCTGCCTTGTCTCCAAACATTGACATCACTCCATCAGAGATCATTGTACTGATCTCATCGTCCAGGATGTTCTTGTCTTTGCTTCTAATTCTCTGTAACCTCAGGCCTGTTTGTTTCTCCGTTACTACGTCACATGTTATCAACTTTTCTCCAAATACCGAGGAGACTGAGCAGTTCCAGTGAAGTTTGCTCACAGCGAGTGAATGAAAACAGGATCACTGGGTGGAACCAGTCACACTCCAGTTCCACACCAGTCTCCTCCTCCTGCTCTGCCTTTATTAAAACATGCTGATGTTAATGCTGCTGCTGCTGCTGCTGCTGCTGCTGCTGCTGCTGCTGCTGCTGTTAATGCTGCTGCTGCTGCTGCTGCTGCTGCTGTTAATGCTGCTGCTGCTGTTAATGCTGCTGCTGCTGCTGCTGCTGTTAATGCTGCTGCTGCTGTTAATGCTGCTGCTGCTGCTGCTGCTGCTGCTGCTGCTGCTGCTGTTAATGCTGCTGCTGCTGCTGCTGCTGCTGCTGCTGTTAATGCTGCTGCTGCTGTTAATGCTGCTGCTGCTGCTGCTGCTGCTGCTGCTGTTAATGCTGCTGCTGCTGTTAATGCTGCTGCTGCTGCTGCTGCTGCTGCTGCTGCTGCTGCTGTTAATGCTGCTGCTGCTGCTGCTGCTGCTGCTGCTGCTGCTGTTAATGCTGCTGCTGCTGCTGCTGTTAATGCTGCTGCTGTTAATGCTGCTGCTGCTGCTGCTGTTAATGCTGCTGCTGCTGCTGTTAATGCTGCTGCTGCTGCTGCTGCTGCTGCTGCTGCTGCTGTTAATGCTGCTGCTGCTGCTGCTGCTGCTGCTACTGTTAATGCTGCTGCTGCTGCTGCTGCTGCTGCTGCTACTGTTAATGCTGCTGCTGCTGCTGCTGTTAATGCTGCTGCTGCTGCTGTTAATGCTGCTGCTGTTAATGCTGCTGCTGCTGCTGTTAATGCTGCTGCTGCTGCTGCTGCTGCTGTTAATGCTGCTGCTGTTAATGCTGCTGCTGCTGCTGCTGTTAATGCTGCTGCTGTTAATGCTGCTGCTGCTGCTGCTGTTAATGCTGCTGCTGCTGCTGCTGTTAATGCTGCTGCTGTTAATGCTGCTGCTGCTGCTGCTGTTAATGCTGCTGCTGTTAATGCTGCTGCTGCTGCTGCTGCTGTTAATGCTGCTGCTGTTAATGCTGCTGCTGCTGTTAATGCTGCTGCTGCTGCTGCTGCTGCTGCTGCTGCTACTGTTAATGCTGCTGCTGCTGCTGCTGCTGCTGCTACTGTTAATGCTGCTGCTGCTGCTGCTGTTAATGCTGCTGCTGCTGCTGTTAATGCTGCTGCTGTTAATGCTGCTGCTGCTGCTGCTGTTAATGCTGCTGCTGTTAATGCTGCTGCTGCTGTTAATGCTGCTGCTGCTGCTGCTGCTGCTGTTAATGCTGCTGCTGCTACTGTTAATGCTGCTGCTGCTGCTGCTGCTGCTGTTAATGCTGCTGCTGCTGCTGTTAATGCTGCTGCTGTTAATGCTGCTGCTGCTGCTGCTGCTGCTGCTGCTGTTAATGCTGCTGCTGCTGCTGCTGCTGTTAATGCTGCTGCTGTTAATGCTGCTGCTGCTGCTGCTGTTAATGCTGCTGCTGTTAATGCTGCTGCTGCTGCTGCTGTTAATGCTGCTGCTGTTAATGCTGCTGCTGCTGCTGCTGTTAATGCTGCTGCTGCTGCTGCTGCTGCTGTTAATGCTGCTGCTGCTGCTGCTGCTGCTACTGCTGCTGTTAATGCTGCTGCTGCTGTTAATGCTGCTGCTGCTGTTAATGCTGCTGCTACTGTTAATGCTGCTGCTGCTGTTAATGCTGCTGCTGCTGTTAATGCTGCTGCTGTTAATGCTGCTGCTGTTAATGCTGCTGCTGCTGCTGCTACTGTTAATGCTGCTGCTGCTGCTGCTGCTACTGTTAATGCTGCTGCTGCTGTTAATGCTGCTGCTGCTGTTAATGCTGCTGCTACTGTTAATGCTGCTGCTGCTGTTAATGCTGCTGCTGCTGTTAATGCTGCTGCTGCTGTTAATGCTGCTGCTGCTGTTAATGCTGCTGCTGCTGCTGCTGCTGCTGCTGCTGCTGTTAATGCTGCTGCTGCTGCTGTTAATGCTGCTGCTGCTGCTGCTGCTGCTGCTGCTGCTGTTAATGCTGCTGCTGCTGTTAATGCTGCTGCTGCTGTTAATGCTGCTGCTGCTGCTGCTGCTGCTGTTAATGCTGCTGTTAATGCTGCTGCTGTTAATGCTGCTGCTGCTGCTGCTGCTGTTAATGCTGCTGCTGTTAATGCTGCTGCTGCTGTTAATGCTGCTGCTGCTGCTGCTAATGCTGCTGCTGCTGCTAATGCTGCTGCTGCTGCTGCTGCTGCTGTTAATGCTGCTGCTGCTGCTGCTGTTAATGCTGCTGCTGCTGCTGCTGCTGTTAATGCTGCTGCTGCTGCTGTTAATGCTGCTGCTGCTGCTGCTGTTAATGCTGCTGCTGCTGCTGCTGCTGTTAATGCTGCTGCTGCTGCTGCTGTTAATGCTGCTGCTGTTAATGCTGCTGCTGCTGCTGCTGTTGTTAATGCTGCTGCTGCTGCTGTTAATGCTGCTGCTGCTGCTGCTGCTAATGCTGCTGCTGCTGCTGCTGCTGCTGTTAATGCTGCTGCTGCTGCTGCTGTTAATGCTGCTGCTGCTGCTGCTGTTAATGCTGCTGCTGCTGTTAATGCTGCTGCTGCTGCTGTTAATGCTGCTGCTGTTAATGCTGCTGCTGTTGGATAATCTGTGAATTCCTGGACCGACCTTGAAGGGCAGGTAGTAGATGTCTCTGGCCTGGAAGCGTGAGCGGAGAGGAGGATCCAGAGGGTTGCCTTTGTACTTGGGAACCGGAAGACCGAGAGCGATGACCCGGAAGTCCTCGCTTACTCGGACGATCTTCCAGCTGTCCAGCTCCTCTTTGGTGTGATCCTGCAAAGCATTAAAGGGACAAAACACCTCTTCTATGATATAAATGCACACATTTACATGATGTTTGGTATGAAACTGTCAGAAGTAGGAAGCTGCTGTAACTAGTCCAGACTCCGACTGTGGCAAAGTATTTAAGGCAGGGGCAGTTTTCCCATTTAACCACAGGAATAGCTCTGTAGGAGGAGTGTGAAATCCACTGTGGACGTGTGAAGATACGGCTCCATAAACCGAGCAAAAGTTTTATTCTACAGCGTTAACTGTGGTGAACTAAAGAAGAGACACCGAGGAGTGAAGTCAGTGTGATTGTGTTTGGATTTAACGCCTTAAAGGGACATTCTACCCCTTTTTACCATGAGTTAAAACAGTTCCCTGGTGTCTTAAAGGGATAGTTCAACATTTTGGCAAGTTTGCCCATTGCCATAATCCCTATAGTCATAGCAGTAGGTTCGTTACCTTTAATTGTTGGTGCAAGCTATTTTTAGAACGGCGGAGCAGAACCGTGAGCTGCTCAGAGCTACGCTATGTTGCCACACAGAGTTGTTTTAGAGGGAAATACAGAGACTGTTGATGAAAAACTGTCCCTGAAGGCAACGTGCATCAGAGGTTTTGCATGAATTTCGCACTAAAACAACTCTGTGTGTTAACGTTGTGTTATTATCTCATAGCGTGGTGAATGTGCAGGTCACAACTTGTCCACCAGAGCGTTGTGGAGTTGTTGGATTGTGTATTTGATGAGTTTGATGAGGGAAACGAAGAAATCCCAGGAGCCTCCGTAGCGTAGCTCTGAGCAGCTCACAGCTCTGCTCCGCCGTTCTAAAAACAGCTTGCACCGACAATTAAAGGTAACGAACCTACTGCTATGACTATAGGGATTATGGCAATGGGCTAATTTACCAAAATGTTGAACTATCCCTTTAAGACATCTATGATTTTTTTTGTCAGTTCTCACATTTTTGGGGACCAGAAGGCAAGACAAACATCTAAATTATGTCAAAGAGTCCTCAAAAAGTGCTATTTATTACATAAAGGTGAGTTGTGCGTACCTGCAGCAGCTTGTCGTAACGCTCGGCCGACATGAGGAAGCGTCCGTCCTCCAGCTGCATCTCTCTGTTCTCCAGCAGGTTGTTGAGGACGGGCAGGACGTTCCTCTCCGCCTTCTCCAGCCCCTCCAGGACCAGGACGCGACCTTGCGTTGCTGCTCGCACCGCACACTGGGAGGGAGGGGGAGGAGAGGGGGAGGGAGAGGGAGGAGGGGGAGGAGGGAGGACAGAGACGTTGTTGGCATCAGGAGGCACACGTCCGAAAATTTTAAGGCTAAAAAACCTCACAACCACCGCGGTCGGTTCAATCTCAGGTCAGATCTGCTGCTCCATTGTCCGGCGCGGCCTCTGACCCTGTGCAAATGTTAACAAAGCTAAAACGCATTTATACAAAGAGCAATCTGCCTGTCCATCAGCCCCCGCTGCCCCAGCACTAATGACAATATGAGCTTTCCATAAAGTCTTTCCTGAGGATGTCCTCTCACCTCATTGTGCGCACAATGTCCTCAATCTACTCCAAACCCCAGCTTCAAAACAGTCTCAGCTGTTTTTAGGAAGGCCTATTTTCTACCACAGAATGTGAATGTGGGATCACACTCGGCTCGACTTGCTTCACTTCATCCAGCGTGTGTGTGTGTGTGTGTGTGTGTGTAGATGCACAGAAATCAAAAAGCACGTCTGACGTCAAGAGGCAGGAAACTTTAGCTGTCTGGGTGGACCGCAGAGCGAGTGGCCATGTAATTAGGTTAACATGTAAATACGTGGCAGGTTGTGTGGGAAGCAGAGCCATAAAACTATAGTGAGGACCAGATGCTCTATATTTAACTCCTGATCCATTTTCGGCACCAACGCTGTAATCAGATAATTGTTAGAAATGCAAGTGACGCAGGCAGGCAGGCAGGCAGGACGGCGGAGGGAGACGGGGAGGGAGGGGACCGGCCGACCGACCGACCGACCGACCGACCCGGCGCTGTGTTCTGCAGAGCAACCGACATCCCATCATCATCATCATCACATAGTGAGCGGTCGGCAGCAGTGGATGTTACAGACAGAGTGGATGCAGTTAATGTTTCTGCAGAAGACGGAAAAAATGCAAACGTGCAGGTGATATTTATGAACTGATGCACGATTTAAAGGGATAGTTCAACATTTTGGCAAATCCTCCTCTCACCATAATCCCTATAGGTTCATCACCTTTAATTATCGGTGCATGTTGTTTTGAGATCAGCAGGGCAGAGACGTGAGCTGCTCAGTCCCCTGTCCCTCATCAAACTCATCACAACCACAATCCAACAACTTATCCAACAAGCTGTGACCTGCACATTCACCACGCTATGAAATTATCATGTATAATTATGTTACGTGAAGTAACTCTGAACTACTTTCTCTTCTGAAATCCCTCCGCCCAGCAGCCGTGTCTGGAATGTAGTTCCGGCTGCATTTGCCTCTAAAACAACTCTGTCTCATAATGTTAAATGATTATTTCATAGCGTGGTGAATGTGCAGGTCACAACTTGTCCACCAGAGCGTTGTGGAGTTGTTGGATTGTGTATTTGATGAGTTTGATGAGGGACTGAGCAGCTCACGTCTCTGCCCCGCTGATCTCAAAACAACATGCACTGATATTTAAAGGCGATGAACCTACTGCTACGACTATAGGGATTATGGTGAGAGGAGGATTTACCAAAATGTTGAACTATCCCTTTAAAACCCAACAGAGGATCTGGATCAGTGTGGAAGCAGAGCGTAAACCAAAAGTATGAAATATTCAGATCCACTCTGAGCTGTGCCTCGGGCCTGCAGGGATCACCACAGTCAATCCCAGGCTTTTTAAGACGCTTCTAATTCCACACAGTGTAACAGTTTAATACCTGCTTCACAGTCACACGTCTGAGGAGTTAAAGCGTTTTTCAGTTTGAAAATCTCACACATAAACTCAGTTGGAGTTTTTTGTGAACGTGTGAGACCTTTAACTTTTGTAGTCTGTCTAGAAACGGTCATTTGTGGATTACGGTTTTTGTTTTTGGGCTCTTTTTAAATCTACAAATCCCACATCTTTCTGCCTGGCTTTGCCTTCGGATGCTCAGTCTGCACTCGGCTTTCTCCCTCCAACAGGATTACTCAGACGTTTCCTCGCTCAGAAAGTGAATCCGATGAATTCATTTTCTTAAAGGGATAAGCCAACATTTTTTTCATGTCTTGTCCATGACCAGCAGATAGACACCATCCTTTCCACTGTGCGTGCAGTAACAAGGGAGATAGAGCCGTATCGTCCAAATAGTAAACAGCTGGTATTTAGACAAATTAACGACAAACTGCTGATCTAAACGGCTACTTTCTCACCTAAACATGTTTGAAATGTTGATAAAGTGATATATTTACAGAGTTTAGAGCTAAAATGAAATCAGCTTCTGATGCTGATTTCAGCTCAGGTAGGAGGCAGGCTAACACTACCCATACACTTCCAGTGTTTGAGCTAAGCTAAGGCTAACACTACCCATACACTTCCAGTGTTTGAGCTAACCTAAGGCTAACATTACCCATACACTTCCGGTGTTTGAGCTAAGCTAAGGCTAACACTACCCATACACTTCTGGTGTTTGAGCTAAGCTAAGGCTAACACTTAGGGCTGGGACGATATGCTTTTCTCCCGATTCGATTCTTCTACGATTTTTTGGATGGCGATTCGATTTAAATTGCGATTCTACGATATTGCCGATTCTCTCGATTTTTAATCTGCATTTTTAACATTTATCTGCACACAAATACTGTAGGAGCCTATAAATTAATATACTCCATTATAAAGTGAACTTAAACCCTTTTCAAAACCTGTACTCTCTGTATGTAAAAAAAAGGCGAACAAATGCACATTGCACAGTATAAAAAAAAAAAAAATTAAAAAAAAAATAAAATAAAAAAATCGATTTTTGAAAAAAAAAATCGATTTAAAAATCGTCAAAAAAGATATCGCGATATGTATGTGAATCGATTTTTTCTCCCACCCCTACTAACACTACCCATACACTTCCGGTGTTTGAGCTAAGCTAAGGCTAACACTACCCATACACTTCCAGTGTTTGAGCTAAGCTAAGGCTAACACTACCCATACACTTCCAGTGTTTGAGCTAAGCTAAGGCTAACACTACCCATACACTTCCAGTGTTTGAGCTAAGCTAAGGCTAACACTACCCATACACTTCCGGTGTTTGAGCTAAGCTAAGGCTAACGCTACCCATACACTTCCGGTGTTTGAGCTAAGCTAAGGCTAACACTACCCATACATTTCCAGTGTTTGAGCTAAGCTAAGGCTAACACTACCCATACATTTCCAGTGTTTGAGCTAAGCTAAGGCTAACACTACCCATACACTTCCAGTGTTTGAGCTAAGCTAAGGCTAACACTACCCATACACTTCCAGTGTTTGAGCTAAGCTAAGGCTAACACTACCCATACACTTCCAGTGTTTGAGCTAAGCTAAGGCTAACACTACCCATACACTTCCAGTGTTTGAGCTAAGCTAAGGCTAACACTACCCATACACTTCCGGTGTTTGAGCTAAGCTAAGGCTAACACTACCCATACACTTCCGGTGTTTGAGCTAAGCTAAGGCTAACATTACCCATACACTTCCAGTGTTTGAGCTAAGCTAAGGCTAACACTACCCATACATTTCCAGTGTTTGAGCTAAGCTAAGGCTAACACTACCCATGCACATCCAGTGTTTGAGCTAAGCTAAGGCTAACACTACCCATACACTTCCAGTGTTTGAGCTAAGCTAAGGGCTAACGCTACCCATACACTTCCAGTGTTTGAGCTAAGCTAAGGCTAACACTACCCATACACTTCCAGTGTTTGAGCTAAGCTAAGGCTAACACTACCCATACACTTCCAGTGTTTGAGCTAAGCTAATTACAGGCGATACGGCTCTATCTCCCTTGTTACTGCACGCACAGTAGAAAGGATGGCGTCTATCTGCTGGTCATGGACTCAGGAGCGAGGCAAGACATGAAAAAGAAACGTTGGTGTTTCCCTGTCGTGGAAATTTTGGTTCTGCCGGTGGAGAGTCAAAGAACAAGACTGGAGAGGAAGCATGCACCCATGTTTTTTCCACCACATCCCTTTAAAGAAAATGTTGGAGGCTGCAGAGGTTAACCATCAGCTCTCACTCGGCTCCAGTGGAGGTGGTGGAGCTTTTTTATTACGGTAACGGAGACGTCTGTTTGCAGCAGCAGCAGCAGCAGCAGCAGCAGCAGCAGCAGCAGCAGCAGCAGCAGCAGCAGCAGTAGTAATAGTAATAGTAGCAGTGTGGGTTTGAGGTAAGCTGCCTTACATAAGGGCCTGCTGCTAATTGGAGAGAGGTGACTGGTGGTGGAGATGTCAAAAATACAACATGTATGCGTGCAATTACATCCATGTGACTGCTGCATCCTTCACACAACACTGAGGGGAGGAAGACGACGGAGGGAGGGAGGGAGGGAGGGAGGGAGGGAGGGAGGGAGGGAGGGCAAGATGTTTGGACTGAAGGAGGAAAAAGGAAAGAAGAAGAAGAAGAAGAAGAGGAGGAAGAGAGCGAGCGGAGGGAGTGACACGTTAAAGTCTGAATATAGGGCTTCGAATCAGCACAAGGCCCCGAGGAATACTTGGATGTTCTAGTTAATACACACAAACACACACACACACACACACACACACACACACACACACACACACACCTCCCACAATACTAAAATACTTTCCAAGAGAGAAGCTTATTCTCATTTTGCACCCACACGTTTTCACTAAATCATAATAAAATGCAGGATACAGTAATACACATACACACACGTGCACACACACTAACTAACTGCACCCACAGGCTTGTATTAACACAAAATATTGAAAAATCACACACACACACACACACACACACACTCACACTCGCTGCCCACATTTCATCAGACGGCGCCGATCTTCACGGGGTTCGAGGAAGACGAAGAAGAAGGAGAGCAGAAATAATCCGTCTCTTCACACCTATTAGTACCATCACAGTGATGCTGTGTCTATTCACGAGCCGTTTCCATGGAAACAATGGACACCTGTTTTCATTTAGATGGGGAGGCGGGAGGGGGGACATGTTGGTGGAGACATTCGACGGAGACACAGCAGAGGACACGGTGATGTCCACGGTGATGTCCACCACCACCACCACCACCACGTGTGTCCTGCATCTTCACAGAGAATCTGTATCGGCCAATCACAGCAGAGCACATAGTGTGTTATCATTGCTCGCTTGTTTTGTCTAATTTACAGTTCCATCACTTCCGTCCGTGCGTCTTCTCCGCGCTGTGCAGCAGACAGACAGGTCCACAGCGTAAAAGACCTGTCTGAGAGCAGCAGGTGTGATGGAGTCAGAGTTCAGCTCCACCTCCTGTAATCAAGACTTGCACGAAACTAAAACCCTCAGCTCCTGGTCTGGATTCATTTCCTCTCGCCGCCTGTTGCCTCAACCTGGTCTGTTCCTCGTCTGTGGCTCAGGAGGGAAAGCAGGCCGTGCATTCATCCGTTCATCTGTATGAAAACTAACAGAGTTCATCACCGTTTCCCCGTCGTTTTTATTCGACGACTGCATTTCAACGATCATCTAATGACATCAGCATCGTGGATGTAGCTGCAAACAGAAATGCAGTTTTTATTTAGATGTTCTAATGTTTAAAGCTTCTTATTATTATATTTTGGGGTGGAAGTCTGCGTGCATACGGTGACGCAAAACTCTGTGGAATTCAATGTCGGATGCACGCCAGGCGCCGAGTGGCAGTGTGCCGCACAACACACAACACCACCGAGTCTGCACGTCGGTGTAGGCTACAACCCAGACTCTTTTCATCTTCTTCTTCTTAATTTCCGGCAGGTCAGAGCAATCGGAGCAGACGTTTTGCATTTTCACATGGAGATGCAACGGCGGAGCGTTTTTAAGATTTCCACTCTGGAGGGTGGTTTCACTTTTTTGCGTTTTCAAGGCCCCAAAACGCCGTCGCCGTCTAAACAAAAGGCACATCCAGTGAAATATTTTGCCGTTTTCATGTAAACAGGGCCTATGTTTAGGACTATACCATAAAAGTGGCATAAAATGATCAGAAAGAAACAAATAAATCATTAATCGCAGTCAGACATAGCTAGTTAGTGACCGTGATGGAGCCGAGCAGAGCGACAGGTCTGCAGCAGCGAGTGAGCCGAGGAGTCGTTCTCTTCCTGCTGCCGCTGAGGAAACGAGTTCATGCTCATATTCATAGAAAACCTGCGGCCCGCTGAGGAAAGTGGAGTGACACTCTGCAGTAACTGAACTCCCAGTTTCCAGCTTCAGTCTAATTATAAGAAGAAGCTCAAACTAATTAGCAGCGAGTCTTTTTTTTTCCTCTCTCTCTGTTCCTGGAGACCGAGTGTGTGAGTGAAGTCCACATGATAAATGTGCCAAGAATAAAACAGGAAAAACTTCACCCTGTTTCCATGGAGTTGATGTTTGAACTGTTATGTAACTGATTTCTTCTATTTCTTCTTCTTTTTTTACACAGATGAAGCCGTGTGCTAATTAGCTGTGGATAATGACATGACTGAGTAAATGTTAATTATCGCAGCTTATCCTCATTTGTCTCCGCGGCTCCTTCAAGCCCGGTGACAGCGTTTAATGGACTTATGTGGATTTTGTGTGTGCGTGTATGTGTATATTGATATATACATGTGCGTGTGTGTCTGTGTGTGTACATTTATATAGATTATATATATATACAGTATATACAGTTTGTATAGTTTTTTCTGTTCCCATGAGAAATGAATGGAGGACACAAAAATCTCCTTGGAGTAACCAGCCCGGATAATGAGGAACTGCTGGTTTCCATGGTTACCTGGCATACATAGGCAGCAGAGAGTGTGTGTGTGTGTGTGTTTGCATGAAGCTTTATCGATCATTGAGTGGTAGCCTATGGAAAACACCAGTCTGGAAAACGCCAGTCTCTCTCACAACGTGTGTTCATTTCCTGCTTGTTAAACAGCACATACTGTAGATCAGTGGTTCTCAACCTTTTGTACATCAAGGACCCTTGAATTGACACAAATTAGACCACGGACCCCCATTGGACCAAATTTAGAAGTAAACACCAGAAATACACAACTATTTGTTCTGAGACTGAGGAACGTCACTTTTTTATACTTTTAAATTAAGGCCAATGGCGTGAATTTTTGGAAATGTTACAGTGAAATTTCTGGGAAAAAGTGGTCCAATTTCTCCAAAAATATTGAAACATTTCTAGGAAGAAGTGGTAAAAATTTTCAAAAAAAAAAAGTGAAAAAATTAAGAAAAGTAAAAATGTTCTAAAAAAAAAAAGTGGTAAAAATTCTCGTAAAAAATGTTGAAAATAAAAAGAAAAAAGTAAAAAAAAATTCTAGAAAAAAGTGGTAAAATTTCTAAAACAAAAAAGTTTTTTTTTATTCTAGAAAAAGTGGTAAAATTAAAAAAAACTTCTCGAAAAAAGTGGTAAAATTTCTCAAGAAATAAATTGGGGACCCCCTTCAGATCTGGGGTCCTCAACGTTGAGAACCACTGCTGTTTGGGGAAAAACCCCACTGTACAAGCCTTATGGGGATTTAAAAATGGGGAGCGTACCTGGTCGATGTAGAAAAAAATGTTGAGAAAAAAGTGAACATTTTCTAGAAAAACAGTGGTAAAATTTCTAAAACAAAAAAGTAAAATCTAGAAAAAGTGGTAAAATTAAAAAAAAAAAAAAAAACTTTCTAGAAAAAAGTGGTAAAATTTCAAGAAATAAAGTGGGGACCCCCTTCAGATCTCTCAAGGACCCCTAGGGGTCCCCGGACCCCAGGTTGAGAACCACTGCTGTATATGAATCCAGAGAAAAGCCCCACTGTACAAGCTCTTATGGGGGATTTAGAAACTGAAAGTCTTTATGGTCGTTGTATTAGAGCGTACCTGGTCGATGTAGAAGGCCGTCCCAGAGCGGATCTCTCTCCTCTGCTTCAGGTCCGTCTCCGTGGTGTCTCTGGACAGAGCCACGTACTCCACCTCGCGCTTGGTCAGCTCCTGCTCAACCACAACACCACACAAGACACAGCGTTTCAGGACTGACTGACTGTAAAGTGTCTTTGAGCATCTGTAAAAGCGCTTACAAATAAAATATATTAATATTATTATTATTATTATAATAACCACATTACATATAATCAGAGTATTGTACAAACACACAGCATGAACAGATCAGTGAACTTCACTCCCTGCACTGATCTGGGACCTGTTTTTCTAGTTTAACATTAAAATCATTCACCAGGAAAAGTGTATGAGCTAAAAGGATAAAGGGATATTTCAACATTTTGGCAAATTCGCATGTCTCACATTCCCATTGGCATAATCCAATCCAATAACCCTTTTATTCAACTGAAAATGTTTGATTTATTGAAAGTAAACAGTTTTGTACAATTCTGTCCATTTTTGTTTCCATTGTAATATAGTTTTCCATGTATTTGTGTATATATATTCTCTATGTTTGGTGTACTGTGTACTCACGAGGTACTGCATGGCGATGGACCGTCTCAGAGGTCCTGGAGGACCAATGAGGAACACGTCCTGTCCTAAAAGGTCTTTCTGCATAATCCATCGTAGGTGCTGAGCCACCGTCTGAGGGAGCGAGTCTGAAACTGGTGAAGATAGAGAAAAAAAACAAAGACTTAGTAAATATTGTTTTACACCTGCTGTGTTTTTCTTTCATTTTAAATATTTACAAGTCAAAGACAGGAAAGTACACACTGTGTTTGACAGGAACGAGCTCTGGGTTCTGAGGTGTTTTGAGTTTGTAGGTGATCTCTCCAATTTTTACTGTGTCTCCTGCGAAGAGAAGAAGAAACAAAATTAACATAGGTTACTATATACAGATGAACAAAATATAACTTCACTCACTCACTTTATCATCACTTTTCCTGCCGTTAAAGTTAAAATGTTGCTGTTCAGCAAAGAAACCATTTGTTTACCATGATGGACCTGTTTATCTCAACTAAACAAACATGGCTGCCAAATTAACATATAGCTGCTCCTCTGTTACAGCACAAGTTTAAGGCATTATTACTGTTACAGAATTGATAAAAACTTAAATACACACCACTGCAGTACACTTTATATACCGACATATTATCCAGCATAAAGTATTGTCAGTTTTCCTTTACTTCCATCATTTTTGTTGATGTAATTTATACATAGATTTTGGTTTGTGGAGATGATTAATAAACAATTTGAGGCCACTGATAAAGCAATTTATTACATCTGTCTAATCTGGAAGTGCCAACGGTTAAAAATGTGTTGTTTTAATCAAATTCAGCTTCCAGCCAATGACTTAACGTGGTTTAATATATGATGTTAACCTTTCACCTATTGGCTAAACAAAGGTGTTACGAGTTTCAGGCATTACTGTTATAAAATGTATAATGACGCAACAAACCACTGCAGCACACTACATAAGTAGAGGAATCTGAACAACCTGGAAATATCAGCATAAACAATCTGCAGTTTTCTTCTACTTCCATTAGTTTTGTTGTTTTGTTTTTTTTTTTACAATCTGCACCTCATTTCTAGCATAAAATACAATCATTTACTCATCCAGATAACTTTGGTGTCATTACAAGTCGTTCCGACAAAACAATGCAGCCTCTAAATAACACATTATCTGCAGAGAAACTCCTCCATTTCACCAAATATTTAGTTATGACAGGCTAGTAATTCCCCTCTGAGTCTGGGGTTAGCTGGTATCAACATCCGGGGTCTATAGGTGGACCTGCTGACCTCTGACCCGGATGATGTCACCCCAGACCGCTGCGCACATTCAAGAAGCGGCTCGCGGCTGGAGCTAATTTCATCGGAACGACTTGTAAAAAGTTATCTGGGTGAGTGAATGATCGTATTTTATGCTAGAAATAGGTCCAGAAATAAGGACTTTATTTGTCTGAAACCAAAGTGTAACAGAAATGTATCAACACCACCTTTAAACACACACAAGACATTTAAAAAGACCTAACTGTAGCTGCTAGCTTCCAGCTGACACAGTAAAATGACTTGACACGGTTGAATATCTGAGGCTAACCTTTCACCTACAGCTAAACAAACGCGTTGTTCACATTCCCAGGTCAAAGTCTCGTTAAATGCTAATCACACAGTTGTCACCTCGTTGTGTTCAGTCAGAAAAACTTAATTTTATCACCAAACCACCGCTAATCGTTTCACCTCAGCTCCAAAACATCTGGGCTAACTATTTAGCATACACATAAATGTTCTGGTTCCGCTTTAAAAACGAGCTTTTTATTCTGTTGGGACTGTTTTTTAATTACTTTCCAGGTGGTGTGGTTGTTGTTGTTACCTGAGGACGTGTTGAGCAGTTTGACCTCATGGCTCCTCCACATCCAGCCGTCTCTCCCCAGGACACATCCCAGAATATTCCGCATCCTCCGGGCAGCGACGGCGGCCGAAGAGCCGCGACACAAGATCTGGGTGTGCATTTTTAAAAACTATTAAATTAACATTCAAAACATAGTAAATAAGATATAAAGTCCTGAAGCTTGTCGTGCAGCTCTGCCCCGGTGCTGTTCACATTTCATAACAACTGTCAGCTCATTCTGTCGGCGGGGGAAGATAATAACAGTGGGACAAGGCGGTCCGGAACTAAAGTCTTCCGGAGCGGTTTGTTGACCAGTGTCTCAATGGTTCCGGTTTATTTTTATTTACATCAAAACCAAGTTTCTGACACTAAAATATAATTACAAATGCCAATGAACAGATTTTTCAAAAAAAACAAAAACAAGTATGATTAATGACACAATACAATTTTTTTTCTGATTTTTTTGTCGGTATTGCTATTGGTCTCTCGAATAAATGTTACTTTAAAAACAGATTAAAATCTCAGACTCAGAGATTCTCAGAAAGATTTTTATTGCCAAAGGTCACCTAACAGCACAAGGAATTTGAGTGGTGTCAAGTGCAAACACTAAAGTACAAAAAAATTGTTTAAAAAAGATAGAATAATATATATATTATAATGCAAAAAAATATGCATATACAGTAGCTACTATATAGGCTACAATTTAGGATTTAATATTAGCTACAATAGAATAAAATTGAATAGAATATAGGCAACAGAAAATATATTTTAAAAATATATGAATAAATACTGTAAGTAAATAAATATTTGTTGATTCAAGTGAAGATAATACCTGCAGAAGCCTGGATGGACCAAATTGTATCAATCGACATGGTGGGAATCCTATCTCATTAATTAGATTTAAACGGTGGATAAATAGATGACGTCATTCAAACTCCTCTCACATTCCCCTTATTAAACCCACTCACTCACTCACTCACGTGCACGCGAGGCGAGCACATCTATAGCCTATGGCCAAGGCACCACACACACGCACACAAACCTCCCTCGAGAGTGACACACAGTGCGTGCGCGTGCGTGTGTAGTGCGTTTAAGCGGGTTTGACATTTATCACGTGGAGCGCTGATGGGCTCGGCCCCTGGAAGAAGGAGCCGGAGCAGGCGGGAGGAGGAGGGAGGAGGGAGGGGGAGCAGCGCTGGAGGTGTGGTGGTGGTGGTGGTGGTGGTGTAGTGGTGGTGGTGGAGGGAGGACGAGGAGGAGGAAGGCGAATTAAATCTCGTCTTTTCAGCGCGGCATATGAGCGGAGAGAGGGCAGCGAGGCAGGTTGTGAATTCCTCCACCTCTCCGTCTCCTCTCCTCTCCGTGATCTCGGTGGTTTTCTCTCCCGGAGCCGGAGCGGACTCTCAGCTCTGGGACTATGGAGGATGTTGTCTACCCCTACACCCGGAGCCCGGCCTGGGAGGAACTGGTCAGTACCAACTCGGCTCCGTCCGGACACTTTTTAATCCGCTTCCGACTCAGTTTCTCCTCAAAGACAGAAAGTCTGACTTATTATTAGTAGTAGTAGTATAATTAGCTGTTATTAGGCTATTAATAATATTATGATCATTATTAGGCTACAGCGTGTTCCTGTGTGTAGTGGAGTTTGGAGTTGCTTCATCTTCTCTGTCTCCGTCTGCACTGATTTCCTCTTTTACCGTGAGGAGGATTACGGCTCCGGCTCTGAAACCCGATAAAACGTCACTTTATAACGATTTAATCTCTTTTTTTTAATTCCCGGTGAAGCGACAAAGACAAAAGTAGTGACGGCGTTTAAGTCATTTACACATAAAAGACTCCGGATTGATGCGTAACTCGATTTCCTTGGATTTAATGGACAACACTTCGGGGCTGGTTGTGTTTATTCTCATAAGAAAGAGGACTCCCTCTTCTTTTCTTTTCCTTCTTTTTCGTCTTCTTCCTCTCGTCTTTTCTCTCTTTTCACCTCTCCTCTTCTCTTTTTCTTCTTCTCCTTCCTCTTGTTTTTCTTCTTCTGTCATTTCCTTTTAAAAAAAACCCCACTCCTGTTTCGTCTTGCCCGCTGAATGGAAATTAATCCGAACTCCTCTCATGTCGTTAAATGACACTTAGATACATAAATAATAATCATTAATCAAGATTATTATTGAGGTTATTATACTACACTATAAAAAATATATTTTAAAACAAATGGCTTATGCATGTATGTCAAACATATAGGCTATATAGCGAGGCTATTTTTATATAAATTAATAAATACATAAATAAATAAATATACTGCCTAGCTACAGTTCATTTTCCTGTTGCACAGTAAAGTAAAACCTGATTATCGATTATTTTATTACAGACTGCATCCTTGAGCTCTAATCTTTTTTATTAATTTATTATAATATTATTTCTAATAGTGATAAATATTAACAGCAGCAACAGTTTGTGCAGTTTAATAATTAGCCTATATTAAATCAGAGTAGTTTGCATGCTGCTCGGTGGTGGAGCTACGGGGAAGCAGCCGCTAGGGTCTGCCTGCTCCTCCTGCCGGGACTCGGACATGTTCCACCGGCTGGCGGAGGGGGGTGAGGCGGTCTCTCCGGAGCCGTAGCCGTCAGCCGAGCAGGAACCGGGGAGAAGAGGAGGAGGAGGAGGAGGAGGAGGAGGAGGAGGAGAGGCGGCAGGGGAGTGGGTTTGGTTTAAACGCTGCTGCTGCTCGGTGTGTGTGGAGCTGGAGCTGGAGTACCATCCGCGACATGCTACAATCCCTATGCGTTTACCAGCCCACACACACACACACGCGCGCGCACGCTCTCGAGCACACACACCGTCGCCGCCGCCAGCAGCAGCAGCAGCAGCAGCAGCAGCAGAGATGACAGCGAGGAGAGACGCGTCTCATCCGGCGGCGCTCAGCGGCAGCAGCAGCTCCTCTCGGCTGCAGGAGAGGAAGGGAGCGGCGGCGGGAGGAGGAGGAGGAGCAGCAGACCGGGCCAAGGCTCACCCTAACCCCGACTGGTTTTCTCCTCCTTCCTTCCCTCGACAGGAGCCGGAGAAAGGGCCGGTGGTGGCGGCGTCCGCGGCGGGGATCCATGCCCATGTGGTGGGCGCTGCTGTGGCCGGATCCGGCTCAGCCGCTGCTGCAGGAGACGAGTCCTCCGACAGCGAGGCGGAGCAGGAAGGCCCCCAGAAACTCATCCGGAAAGTGTCCACCTCCGGCCAGATCAGGAGCAAGGTAAGACCCCCCCCCCCACACACACACACACACACCTCCTCCTCTGGCTCTTTTGTCTCTCTCTCTGTTTTTACATGGATGTGAGGGTTTGGATTTCACCGTGTGGCTGCTGCATGTGTGTTGTTGTTGTGGTGGTGGTGGTGGTGGTGGGGGGGGCTCATGGTGCTGCTGTGTCGCTGAGCAAGGCACTGATTGACTGTGCTGATGTCACTTTGTGGCATGTCATTGCTATATGTTAGGCCTATTGTCTCTATTCTTTTTCTTTGGAGTCACTGTTGTCATATGTGCTTTTATTGTCTATATTTTAATGTTTTCACCTCCTACCAGCCCATTGCCTTAATAAGAATGTATTCTTAGCTGTTCATGCCTGGTTAAATAAACGTTTACCACTACTACTACCTGCTGCTGAGGAGTAAACATCCTCATGATGGTGATGATGAAGGTACCGTCAGCTCCTCCTGAGCCGTGATGATGATGATGATGATGATGAGGCTGCAGAGCTTCATCCTCCTCATCCACACTCACTCACATTTTCTGCACAAGAGCAGCACAGAGAGAAACTTGTTCAAACCTGTTGCTGCGATGTGAATAAGTTGCAGCAGCAGCAGAGAAGAAGAAGCTGCACAGCTACAGTTGTTCTGATCAACAGGCCTCAGCTGCTGCACGGATATTTCTTTTTCTTTTTTTTTTACATATTTAGTTTTTCGACCTGTTTACTCAGAGCAAACATGCAAATTCAGGCACCATTAAATGGCAGCCTGTGTTAATCATCATCATTTAAGATGGACCGAATGATTAATTAATATGTTGATGGAGAAAATAACTGGCAGATTCATCCGTAATGAAGGACAGACATGTAGTTAGAGCTCTAAACGAAGGTGCATCCTTTAACTGAGCACCTGTTTTTATCATTAACTCATAATTTCAATACAGAATGTTGTTTTTACCCCTAAAATTTCATTCTAATTCCATTTTAAATGCATTTTTATGGTGGAAAAAATGCACAATTATGATGTATCTGTCAATATAAAGTATAAACAGTCAATGAGAAACAGTTTTAAACATATAAAGTCTAACAAAAGAATCTAAAACAAAGTGTTTTAACCCGTAAAAGTCAGGGTTGAAGAGCTGCAGCCTGTGTGGTGGTGGTGGTGGGGGGGGGGGGGGGGGGTCAGTAATAAGAGGATGCTGCATGTGCTGCTGCAGCTTCCTCCCTCTGACACCTTAGCTCTCTTGGCCCACTTATCTTTTACACGGTAAATGAGTGCCATCCTCCCACACCAATGGATCCACTTAATTATTGACTGCTCCACTCCACCCCACCTGCATTATTCAGCTGCACGGTGGTGGTGGTGGGGTATATTTAGAGATCGGGGGCAGTAGAGGGACAGCTTGTCATGCTATTCTTATGCAAATTCACCCCTACACACACACATACACATATACACAACCATAGTGTAGCGCACACTGCAGCGCTGCAACTGGAAATCCAATACATTCATCAATAGTTGTTTTTTTGGCTTTAAAATGTTAAAAGATGATAAATCCTGTTGTTTTAGAGATAGATAGATAGATAGATAGATAGATAGATAGATAGATAGATAGATAGATAGATAGATAGATAGATAGATAGATAGATAGATAGATAGTCTGGTTGCTTTGTGTGCCAGATGTTTGGTTCTTTTCCTGGATGAATGATAAATAATATTCAATGAAAGCTGTGAGTGATTGATTGATTGATTTTGTGTCAGTTTTACAGCGTCATGGCGACGTGGCTGCAGGTCACAGCAGGCTGATGTAGTAATATCAGAGTGTGAGTGTAAACACAGCAGCAGCAGCAGCTCGTGTTTGGTGAAACTTCCTGCAGGACGGTTTATTGTGAGTTGATTTTTCCACACTGCGTCCTCTCTTTACTCACCTGTCGCCTCTGAAGTTCCAGTTGCAGGAGTTTCAGAAGTGTTGCTGTGAGTCACGGTGACACACACACACACACACACACACACACACGCTGCAGTGCAGACGTGTGTGTGTGTGTGTGTAAAGTGATGGGATGGCTAATCTGCCTCTATATGAGCCTCCGTGCTGCTGCGATCACACTGGTATAAAGCACTTGTGCTGTAATTGTATCAGTGTGTTTAGCATGTTGACATTGTGCTAACAAAGGTCTCGGGGTTGTTGTTGTGTACGTGTGTCTGTGTGTGTGTGTGTGTGTGTGTGTGCGTGCATGCTGAGAGTTACTAATGGATCATGCAGGCACTGACTCACTGAGTGTTGTTCCACTGGCTTGTTTGCTCAGCTCTGGACTGTGTGTGTCTGTGTGTGTGTGTGTGTGTGCGTGTGTGTGTGTGTGTGTCTGTGTGTGCGTGCCCATCACATCGTCTATGTCCATCCCTCTCTCTCTCTCTCCGTCCGTCCACTATCTCTGTGGTTCTTTGGTTGCTACAGGCAACCACATCTTTCGTCCCCTTATTGACCGAATCCATGACGATGCAGCTGCTTTGGTTGAAGACGAGACGACGTTTCCATTTAGTTGAGTTTTTTTTTTTGTTTTGTTTTTTTTTTTTGCATTTTTCCAATCTAGAAAAACAAAAACACGTCAGTAAATCAAAGTAGACGAGGAGAGAGAGACGGAGACGATGTGCCAGCAAGTTTCAGAAATAACAACTCAGTGCACAGACACACACACACACACACACATACTGCAGCAGCTTTCAGAGACATTAACAGGAAAAAGCACTGTTTTTTTTCATGCACTGATCAGTTTGAGATTTTGGGCTTTTTCTATGTCTTCTCTCTCAGAAAAGTAAAAAAAAAATGGTAGAAAATCCACATTCAGGTTTTTATTTATTTCATTTCGTCAGTAGATTTCTCCTAAATTCACCAGGAGTTAGTCTGACCCATGTCATGTCAGGTGTCGTTGTAAAGCTCTCTCTCTCCTGAACAATGATGTCGGCTCCAAAAACTGTCATTTCCTCCGTATCTGCAACAAATCATAAAAGTACGATTTACATAAACAATCTATGGAATTTTACAGTACAAGTCTTTTTCTCAGAAAGAGTTTGTTCAGACTGAAACTCTGAGCTTCAGACACCAAACCTTCCAGTTTGATCCCTGTCTATATCCTGAAGGTTTTCCCAGAGGGGATTGTTGATCTATCATTCACAGCCTCATTTATACAACATTTTATTCCTAAAAACATGGAGACATTGGATGTTTTTAGGGCTGGTGACAGTATTTTCTCATTTACAGAGTGATAAAAAGAGATATCCACAATCCTCCTCTGTAAAAACTTCTGACTCTAATATGTCAACAAAATAAAACAAGAATTTTGAAAGGGGTTAGGGATTTCGGTTCTGGAAATATATGCAAATTAACACATATTTCATTACATATTGCCTCATTTACATATTTAAACATACAATTTGAGAAAACTTGTAATACAAAAAATATTTGTCTTAATGTGAGTGATAAACTTGGGAAGTTTCATGGTGATATCTGTTAGTTAAATTTTTTACCCTATTCACCTGTAGTGTCCTCCCTTAAACCGCAAAACAGGAGCGATTAAACTGAAAATCTTCACATTCCTTCTTTTAGACCTAAAATGATAGTAACATACAAGCCAAAGTTGAATTTGCCTGGAATTGTCCTTTAATGCATGAACCATGTTGTTTGCGCTCAGACGGAGAGCAGCGGCGTGTCTGTCGGCTCACATCCCGCTGCCATTAGTGGTGAAGTTTTTCCCGTTTGTCCGCCTGTTGATGCTGATGCTGCTGACGTTGATGCCTCTGCTGTTGACGGCCGTTTATAAAGCCATCACGGGCCGATCGATATATCGGACGGCAGCGTGTGTGAGTACTTGTTGTCTTTATTGAATGAGCAGCGGCGGCGGCAGCGGCGGAGGCTGATGCAGAGATAAGATGAGACGAGACCAGATCTGAGATCAGTGCCGTCGGCTCCAGAGTAAATGGAGGAAACTTGATCCTCCATCATATGCACGTTTGTCATGTAGTCGATGCAGCAGCTCGAAGCCTGTTTGTTGTTGTGAGTGCTCCTCATCCATTAAGCTCTTTAATTACAATAAGATGCACTACCTGCTGGATTCACATGGCTCCACTGTCTCGGCCTCCTCGCTGTGTGTTGTGTGTTGTTGCTGCTGCAGAGGGGAGTGTACAAACTTGTGACTAATGCTGTAGCTGTGTGATTGAAAGCAGAGCTGATGGCTGGAGCTGCTGCTGCTGCTGCTGCTGCTGCTGCTGCTGCTGCTGCTGCTGCTGCTGCTGCTGCTGCTGCGGAGACGGCCCTCGCTGCAAACCACAGAACCATCCACAGCAGATAGAGGAGACAGAGTTATAACCAGGGTTCAGGAGGAGACGCTGTGGTGGAGAAAACGCTCTGTCACTTCAGACCACTTACATATAGTTTTAAAATGTTCATTAATTTTTATTTTTATGAAGTTTTTCAGTTTGATTTTTTTATTTCAGTTTAGTTTTAGTTCAACAAGTGATGAGTTTAGTTTTTATTTCGTCTTAGTCTTAGTTTTAGAAATCCTCTGAAGATGAACTTCTACATTTGTGGGATTTTTCAGTTTTTAGTTACATCCCATAATGTTCCCATCTGTGCAACTTTTTGCTGTGAAATGTGACTGAAGGCACGTAGAGACCTGCACGTGTCGACACGCCCACCCACATGATTTTAGGGCTGCAACTAACAGTCATTTTCATTATTATTATTATTACAGTTATGTAAATGATCATTCGATTAGTTGTCTGGTCAATAAAATGTTGAAAAATATCAATCAGACAACGTCCTCAAATGTTGTGTTTTGTCCACAAACCAAGGAGAGACTCAGTTTATCGTCATGAAGAAACAAAGAAACCAGAAATATTCACATTTAAGAAGCTGGAATCAAATAATCTGGAGCTTTTTTTCTTAAAAAAACGTCTCAAACCGATTATTACTTTATCAGAATAGTTGACGATTCATCTAATAATCTATTATTGTTCGATTAATCGATTAATTGTTGCAGCTCTACATGAGTTGACGACATAAGGAGCTAATAAATAAAAAAAAGAACCGATCGTAATCGGTCAAAGTTCTTGTTATGGGTTAATGGTTAAATGGTTAATCATGTGCATCTGTAGCTGTGGCGGTTTCTTCCTGCAGCTTTAGACATCTCTAAGAAAACTACAACTAATGAATGACATTCAGTTAAGTTATAGTTAGTTTTACATTGTTCATTGGAGTTTTTATTTAGTTCTCGATTTTGGAAAGATTGTCATTCGTTGTTGTAACTAATTGTCTTTAGTTTTAGTGAACTATAATCTCTAGTTTTCTGCTGGATAAATCCTCCTGGAAGCTGTTGAATCTTTTTAACGTTTGTGCACTTGTTGTTTAATTTACATTTGCAAAGTTACAGTAATAGACAAGAAGAAGAAGAAGGAGGGAGGAACACGCCTTCCTCCTCTGAGTGCCGTGGGTTTTGCCCGCTCAGATGTCTTGCACTTCCTGTTGAGAAAGCGTGGGCAAACCCTCCTCTGGAGGATTCAAGTACTGAGACTCAAACAGGAAATTTGCCACTTGTTTTTTTTTTTTCCTTCTGCATTTAAAAGTTGCTTTTCATGTAAAAGTGATGCGATGATGAGAGGTTGTATAAAAAGAGAGCACAAGGGAAACAAAGCTGCTGCTGCTGCTGCAATGAAACAATGTCAAAGTTGAGTCCAAAGCTGGAGCTGAATCACCCGCTCTGACACATGTATAACTACCCATGCATGTGGTCCGGTTGCACAAAGCGGATCACAGACAGAGGAATTACCCCTTCCCAACTGCCTGGATTGTAATTTTCCCATCACCGCGGTGAAATTTTAGCATGTGGTGGGAGTCGGAGGAGGAAGGGGCGCAGAGTTACAATTACACCCAACAGAGAGAGAGGACGATATGCCAAGAAGACGGCAGCAACAACAGGAGGAGGAGGAGGAGGAGGAGGAGGAGGAGGAAGGTGGTGGAGAGGACACAGGACAGGGATGAGACCGGGAGGAGGAGGAAGAGGAGGTTTGTAAAAAAAGAAAAAAAGCGGTGATTGTTCTGGCTCCACAGACGCTGCACAGAGTCTCAGTCACTCAGGAAGGATAAATGAGCCGCTAATGGAGGTTTAACTTTGTGGAATGAGGCCGGAGACAGAGGCTCCTCTCTCTCAGCATCATCATCATCATCATCACCGTGGAGGACGCAGCAGCAGCAGCAGCAGCAGCAGTTTGTCCCGTCAGTCATGAGGTGATGGAGCCGGACGGAGATGGCTCGTCTCCTGGAGAGTGATGTGTGTAAGTCGTGTTTGTGCGTGTTGCAGCTACAAGGACGTAGATGTTTAGGTGAAGGTGGAGGCCGTACGTCGATGACCGAGGCCTGGCTGGAGGTTTAGAGTCGCTGTTTCTGCTTGTTTATGTTCTTTGCAAGAGTTAAATGAGACGATGGCGACCGTGTTTCTTCAGTAAGAAGAGACCGAACACAATGATCCAGGTCTGGTTTGATTAGAAAAAGCTTCTATCTTCTATCCAAAGTGTTTGTCTTCCACAGATGGAGGATGTAGGAAATGTGAAATGAAAGATTGATGCTGCTGTTTATTTCTGTATCTGTCAATATAGTTGACAGGTAGTTAGCTTAGCTTAGCATAAAGACTGGAAACAAGGGGAAACAACTAGCCTAGCAGCTGTAAACCCACCCTGCACAGTGAGCATCCTTTTTTTTATTGGTGCAGCAGAGTCGTTTCCTTTGAGCTCCATAATGTTGATTTGTGAGGTCGTTTTCAGCTCTGTTCTCTCTCTTTAAAAAAAATTAAAGAAAAAATATTAAAAATCTCCCACCCTTGCTCTTTGCAGTAAAACAGTTATAAAACAATTAAACTAACGAGAGAGGGAGGTGGAAAGTCAAGCATTTTTTATCAGATTAATTAGATAGAAACCTCAGTGAGGCCCAGAAGGGACGGCTAATTGGTTTAGGACACAGAGCGCTGGAGCCCACGGTAAGAGAAAAGAGAGGTAGTAGGTAGAGAGACACAAGCTGTGTTGGAAATCATCCACTCATTCACTCACTCCGTATCCACTACATCATGTAGGGAACGACGTCACGGGAGGAGAATTCAGACGCTAGCCTACGCTTTAAATTTTCTGAACGTGGTTGCGTCAGCAGATGCGCCAGGTGTTGCTGTGACGGAAGCAGACGCGCCGAGAATAATGTAAACAAACTGGACACGTGACATAAAATTAGACAAACCAGACACTTGCAGGAACATTTGAGGATGTGATTCTGTGTGGTTGTGTTACTCAGACAAAAACTGTTGAAATATCAGAAGTTTGGTTTGGTGTGTCCCGACTGTGGCTGTTAGCTTAGCTCGTTAGCTCGTATTTAGCCTACTACATATTCTACTACAGTTTATTTATTAGTCTAGATTGATTTAATGCTGTTATTGTCCGGATGTTGCTGCCCGTCCTCAGACAAACGGAGCAAAGGCAAATACGTCTGAGGAGTTTATTGGTAAATAGCCTAAAGAACTCGTAGCTAACATGCTAATTAGCTTGCTCTTCTGCTTCGCTTGTTCACTCAGTTTTGCAGTGCATTGTGCGTGTTTTGTCGTCCACTACATAGTGGATGAAATCAGCCACGGAGAATTCAAATGACAACAAAACGGTGAACACACTATATAGTGCACTAGATCCGTGATAGGGGGCGATTTAGCCACAACCAAGGGGGCAGTTGTCGGTCTGAGAAGTGAAGCTCACTTCCTGTGGAGGCTGGTGTCAGAAATCAACATGTCTCCATAGACCCCCATGTTAAAATCGCCGACTTTACATCCTCAATAAACATGATCAAAGCCTGGTGTCAGGACGTTTTTTGGTCTCAATCGATAGTTTCTACCCCGCACACACTCTGAGGGGGGTGAATTTTTTTTAACGCTAGCGTTTTACTGTTATTAGATTAAGATTTTGGCCAATTAGGGTGCGGAAACGTTGAGTGACCGGTCCGGAGCGGTCCGGAGACAGGCTGCTTCCAGCCAGTGGGCGGGTTTTTGGCCGGCCAATCCAACATGACGCTGTTATGTTCAAACCGCCATATTTGAGTCACAAAAACGACTGCACAAAACCAATGGGTGACGTCACGGATGCTACGTCCATTCTTTTTATGCCTCCAACACAGTTAGTATGAAGCAGCTGCTGCTGTAGCTGGAGCTGTAGATGAAGTTCATAGATGTTGCAGTCCAGTGTGAAGCAGCTGTGACTGTTTGTCTGGGTGTCGTCAGAGACACGACCCGCTGCAGACAGTCCACCAACCAACCGACCGACCAACCAACAGCTGCTGGACTCATTGGAATCACCCGAGCCTTTGTCCATTGTATAAGTCTCTCTGTGTGTGTGTGTGTGTGTGGCGTTTTAGCTGTGTGTTTGTGTCACCCTGTCAGCAGCAGGGCTCGGTGTGGGTGTACGTACGAGCCGCCGTGCTCAGGTTACTCATTCCTGCTCTGGCTCAGGACTGTGTCTCACTATTTAGCAGCAGCAGCAGCAGCAGCAGCAGCACGGAGGCAAAGCACAGTGAGCGACTATTTATAGATCACTTCTGGCCTACTTGGCAACAGGAAGGAGATGAAGACAAGGAAAGGAACTATGGAGGCCAAGGAGGGACAAAATAGAAAATAGAACATCCAACTGGAGCAAAGTCACTGGACACTCAGAGTTTGAAAGTTTCTCCTTTTAGACAAAAACTCTGAATAATAAATGACTCACTTCCACAGAGATGCCGTGGTTTGTCACCGTGGCTGCAGCTTCGTCTGTCAAACATCAGAAAACACACAGACACACAAAAAAAAACAACACAAACTCCCAGCAAATGGTAAATTCTCCCACTTGAGATGTTTTCAGACGGAGCAGGCTGGGTGTAGTTCCTCCCTCCCTCTCCCTCTCCCAGAGCAGCGGAGCCTCAGCTCTTCATGCCATGGATTCCTCAACATGTTGCTGAAACGTTTCCTCAGAGACTCGGCTGCTGCTCCGTGTTGACGATGTCTGCAGATCCAGTCTGATGCATTCAGATGTTTGAGGCGCTGCTGCTGCTGATCCGAGGTCAGGAGGTCACGTTGTTGATGAAACCATGAGACGACTTTACCTGCTGTGGTCGTCCATGCATGACGAGCTCAAGGTTGGAGGTTTGTCTGTTCAGCACAGTTATGAAGAGTGACTGATGCATAAACATCTACCTTTATTTTGAAGGAGCTTTAACACAAACTTCTACCTTTATTTTGAAGGAGCTTTAATACAAACATCTACCTTTATTTTGAAGGAGCTTTAACACAAACTTCTACCTTTATTTTGAAGGAGCTTTAACACAAACTTCTACCTTTATTTTGAAGGAGCTTTAACACAAACTTCTACCTTTATTTTGAAGGAGCTTTAACACAAACATCTACCTTTATTTTGAAGGAGCTTTAATACAAACATCTACCTTTATTTTGAAGGAACTTTAATACAAACATCTACTTTTATTTTGAAGGAGCTTTAACACAAACTTCTACCTTTATTTTGAAGGAGCTTTAACACAAACTTCTACCTTTATTTTGAAGGAGCTTTAACACAAACATCTACTTTTATTTTGAAGGAGCTTTAATACAAACATCTACTTTTATTTTGAAGGAGCTTTAATACAAACATCTACCTTTATTTTGAAGGAACTTTAATACAAACATCTACCTTTATTTTGAAGGAGCTTTAATACAAACATTTGCCTTTATTTTGAAGGAACTTTAATACAAACATCTACTTTTATTTTGAAGGAGCTTTAACGCAATTATCTACCTTTATTTTGAAGGAGCTCTACCTTTATACTATGGAGTTTTAACATCCTGAACCTTTAGCTGCAGGATTTAATGCATTGCACTGTCGCTCTGTGATTGGCTGAATTCGATTAAGGTGAACAGAGGTTCCTAATAAAGTGTGTATCCAGTGTGTGTTGTTGTGCAGCAGCAGCAGCAGCAGCAGCTCTTGTTGTTGTGTAACGAGTGGATTCTCCAGCAGCTCAGTTACTCTGTGTTTGTGTGCGTCAGTCATGAGATGCTCATTAAGCTTCTCAGTCGTCCTCACGTCTGCTTGGATTAACTGTCCAAGCAGCTGACTGTACGGCCCACCGTGTGTGTGTGTGTGTGCGTGTGTGCATACTCACGTGAGTATGCATGTGTTGCAAGGGAAGCACCATCATCATCATCATCATCAACATCAACAACAACATCAACAACAACAACAACAACAACATGCCGCCTTGTGTTTCTGCTCTGCTCTGCTGAGGAGTTCCCCGTGCAGCAGCAGCAGCAGCAGCAGCAGCCGCCGCCGCCGCCAGCAGCTCGTCCAGCGCCGGCGGCCGGGGCTCCGATGGCCGCCGGCCGCCAGCTCGGCTCTAAATGAGGAGATGACTTCATGTTTGAGTCCCAGTCTCTCTGGTTGTGGGTGCAGGAGGCAGAAGCAGAAAGCCTTATAGGGAAGTGAGCATCGAGGTATTTCACCTTAATCCGTGGCAGGAATGTGGCCTTCAGGCCCGAACTCAGGAAGTGGAAGCAGGGAATTAACGTACGGAGGTGGACGCACACACACACACACACACACGCACACACGGCCTGGCCTGCTGGAGAAAAACCCACAATGTGTCCACTTCCTGTTGTGTGTGTGTGTTTTTGTTTTTTTCAACCGCTCGCTCATCGTCTCTGTCAGAGAGTGTGATGTCGTTATAGTGATGCTGGAGCCAATCAGGTCCTTGGAGAAGGACGACTCCATAAAGACAGTCAGTCAGTTACTGCTCAGAAGAATCTTAAAGGGATAGTTCAACATTTTGGGAAATCAAATCCTTTTTTTGATTTGTTTATTTTGCAAGAACAAAGTCACAACTGAGGATTTTCCAAAGGTCTCAAACTGTTTTCACTGGAACCACTTTTTTTTTCTTCCAAAAAACACCATAATAGATCAATGTGCAGATTATTTAGATTAGACTTGTAAAGCAAATATTGGCTCTTTCAGTTCTTTTTCATTCAGTCCTGTAATGACAGATAATTTGTGAGCCATAAAACATAAGACGGATGGGAAATCCAGCTGTTACAGTAACATACAAGGTAAAAAATAAGAAAAACATACAGTTATGTACCAAAATGTTTCAGGAATATACACAGTTATTTACAAGAATAGAAGAAAATGATTGCCCCTTGTGTTAAAAAACAAAATGAAGCTGCAAATTCACTAGTTGCACTTGTGCAAGTAGATGAAAAGTGTATTTGCACCGTCTCTAATGTTGGTGGCGACTGGAGCCAGAGCTGTTTGGCTTTTTTCAGCTTGAGACATGACTGAATATTATTATCTGAGATTATTTTATCATCAAAAACAGTTCATTTTCAACTCAGTGATGTTGTTTGTGTGTCGTAAACCGTTGTCGTCAGTGTGCTGCGCCTGCAGGAACACAGAGATGTTGTTGTCATGTTGTTGACGGGTTGTGGTTGTGGAGTTTTCCACTATTTTTGGTTCCACCGTATAAAAAGTTTACAGTTGTGACCTGGCTGTCAACAACACACACACACACACACAGACACACACACACAGACACACACAGTCTGGTTTAAGGTGAACCGGCCCTTTAAGAGCCGATGGCTAACAACAGCAACAACACAACTTCAGTCTCAACAACAAACTTCACGTCTCTGTAATGATCTAGGTGATCTCCTGCCACCGCCACCATGCTCCTGTATATGCCAGTGTGTGTGTGTGTGTGTGTCCACAGTGAGGCTGTGTGTGTGTGTGTGCTGCTGCAGTGTGTTCTGTGTTTAAGTTGACACAGCTGGTGGGCAGGATGTCAGCTTCAGGCCTCTGTGTCTGTTTGTAATTCTCCCCTTGGAGAGCAGAGCAGCCTTCCTCCGCTATAAATAGGCTCTGTGTGTGTGTGTCTGCGTGTGCGTGTGTGTGTGCGTGCATGTGTGTGTGCGCCCCACCTCTCCTCTTGTGTGCCCAGAGAGATTGATGTTCCCCCCACACAGCATTTCCGTGTGTGTGTTTTATCTTTTCCATGTCCACTGTTCCGTGTCTCACTGTATTTGCTCTGTACGTCCAGTGTGTGTGTTTGATGGTGGTCGTAATGATGATGAGTGTGTTGCACATGGAGCGACGTCACACACACACACACACACACACACACACACACACACACAGGTTGTATCAGAGACAGGAAGTCCTCATCTTCCCATCGTTCTTTAAAGGGATAGTTCAACATTTTGTCAGATTGTCCCATCACCATAACCCCTATAGTCATAGCAGTAGGTTCGTTACCTTTAATTGTCGGTGCAAGCTATTTTTAGAACGGCGGAGCAGAGCCGTGAGCTGCTCAGAGCTACGCTACACTTGTTGGATTGTGTATTTGATGAGTTTGATGAGGGAAACCAAGAAATCCCATGAGTCTCCGTAGCGTAGCTCTGAGCAGCTCACGGCTCTGCTCCACCGTTCTAAAAATAGCTCCCTTTAACCTTATTAAAAAAATCTATATTACAGAGTTTCTCTCCTTCTTTCTTCTTCTCCTTTTTCCTTCTGCATCAATCACTTTTCTCTCTGAGGAGGAGGTTCAGTGTGAGTGATGTGTTTACAGCTGTGTGTGTGTGTGTGTGTCCTTTCTTCTTCTTATTGCCCTATTCCACGTCTCCCATGCATAAAATTGGTGCCCACACACACGTCTTTATCTCGACAGTTTCCTGTAGATAAATACAAGATGGGGTGAGATGCAACATGTGTGTTTGTGTGTGTGTGTGTGGTGTTGTGTTGCTCATGCTTTTCCCTCCTGTGTGTGTTTCCTCTCTGCAGACCAGTATAAAGGAGGGACTGTTGCTGAAACAGACCAGCTCCTTCCAGAGGTGGAAAAAACGCTACTTCAAGCTGAGAGGCCGAACTCTCTACTACGCCAAAGATGCCAAGGTGAGAAGAACTCCGCCTCCGCCTCCGCCTCCGGCCTCGGCTGTTTACACTTCTGATCTCAGGAATCACAGCTTTTAATCCGACACATCACTGGTTCTTTAACTTCTGCAGTCAAAGTTTTCAGGAGGAGCAGCTTCGGTCGTGATGTGTCGGTGTGGTGTGTTCATGTGCAGCCTGCAGCTTGTTAGCTTAGCATGAAGACTGGAGGGAAGCAGAGCAACAGTTTGGCTTCTCACCTGAATAAAAGTGCAAACATATTGAACAGGCAGCAGCAGAATGAAGAAATAGAATAAAATAAAATACCTTTATCCATCTTTAAGAGACTAATCAAAGCAAATGGTTTTCTAATGAGTAGAGCAAGTGTTCGGTCCAAACTTAAAGGGATAGTTCAACATTTTGTCAAATTGGCCCATTGCCATAATCCCTATAGTCATAGCAGTAGGTTCGATACTTTTAATTGTCGGTGCAAGCTATTTTTAGAACGGCGGAGCAGAGCCGTGAGCTCCTCAGAGCTACGCTACGGAGGCTCATGGGATTTCTTGGTTTCCCTCATCAAACTCATCAAATACACAATCCAACAACTCCACAACGCTCTGGTGGACAAGTTGTGACCTGCACATTCACCACGCTATGAGATAATAACACAACGTTACCACACAGAGTTGTTTTAGAGGGAAATACAGAGACTGTTGATGAAAAACTGTCCCTGAAGGCAACGTGCATCAGAGGTTTTACATGAATTTCCCTCTACAACAACTCTGTGTGGTAACGTTGTGTTATTATCTCATAGCGTGGTGAATGTGCAGGTCACAACTTGTCCACCAGAGCGTTGTGGAGTTGTTGGATTGTGTATTTAATGAGTTTGATGAGGAAAACCAAGAAATCCCATGAGCCTCCGTAGCGTAGCTCTGAGCAGCTCACGGCTCTGCTCCGCCGTTCTAAAAATAGCTTGCACTGACAGTTAAAGGTAACAAACCTACTGCTATGACTATAGGGATTATGGTGATGGACCAAAATGCCAAAATGTTGAACTATCCCTTTAAACTGCTAATTGATGCAAGCCCAGTTGAAGCTTGGTAGCCGAGATAAGAAACTCTTATTTTTCTTTCTTTGGACCGGTTTTTAATTTTCAGGCCCGTTGAGAACTCTGTAGTATCTTTACAAAGACAGGAGCAGCTCCTGATTGGTGGAGAAGGGGGCAACTGGCTGCTAACAGGCTGCAGCTGCCTGTCGTGGGGTTTTCCTTCATATGTAACATGATCCATGTTCCACCAGCTCCTGATTGGACCCTTTTTCATCTTCTTTAATCTTCTTCAACTTAATTTTCTTCCTCTGTTTCACATTAAAGACCTTTTTTTGTTTTTAACCTTGGACCTCTCTCCCTCCTGTGTTTCTACTCTAACCTCCCTGCTCTGGAACATGTGTGTGTTTGTGTGTCTGTACCTGTGTGTGTGTGTGTGCATGCTCTAGTCCGGCAGTGCTCTGGCACGCTGGCAGGAGCGAGCGCTGCGCCGGGTTTCCAGGAGTCGCGTGTGCTGGCGAGTTCTGTCCGTGTGCTGGACGGGCGCTCGCCGCTCCCCGCCACCTCTGGGCGCCAGCGGATCTGAGGAGGGACTAGTGAGAATCCGGGTCAGCACAGCTCTGCCAGGGGGGGCAGCAGGGGGGGTGGTGGTGGGGGGGCCACAGGGTCCAGACTAGCACCGCAGCTTAACGGCTGGCTGGGATAGTGACGGTGCTGCGTTCATGTCACACAAAGTGAAACTCATCACTCAGTACGTTTACATGACATAACTAGACGAGGAAGCTGCAGCTTAGTTGTAGCTGTAAAACTAAAAGCTGTTTTATTTCCCCCCGTAGCGCTGTTATTACATCACTTTATTAAGTTTTAATATTTTTTCATGCGAGAAAGTAACTGTTTAGATCCCCAATGTGCAGCTAGTTTATCCAAATGACGGAAGTTTAGAAGTTTGCTCCGATGTTTCTTCGGAGAAGTGAAGCTCCACCGGTGGAGCAGATCAACGGCTTGACTTTCAACTCCTTACTCTTGTAGCTCCGTTTCCGAAATGGGATTGGGCTTTAAGATACAAATTCCTGCTGCTACAAAACCCTGCAGAGTTCCTCTTTAAAGGGATAGTTCACCCAAAATTCAAATTTCACTCATTCTCTACTCACCCTCATGTCGACTAAAGGCTCATTTATGCTCCACTTACGGACGTAATTGACCTATGGCTAAGCCACGCCCCCAAACACATGAGCCAATCACAGTGCGCATAGCTAGCCCATACACTCGGACATTCTCTGCTTCCACGTCCATTGAAATGCATTGCAGTTAGTCAATTTTCATTCGTTTTTATGTGTTTTTTCTTGACATTTTAAGTTTAAAATGGTCAGATGGTGTGCATGGTTTACATGCAACTCTGACACAAGGTATCCTGTGAGGTTGGGATCGCCCAGCCTCTCTGGTGTATTTTTTTTACCTACCTTTTCCTAAGCTACATCTCAACCTAGAGAAGTGTCTGCTCTGGATAAAGTTATGCAGTAGACCACAACACCAACTAAACATGGATAAACTTAACAAGGATGTCTACATCTGTTCTAAGTTAAGTCAACAACGTATTTGAGGCAACATATTGTGAGAGATGTTTGGATGTTAACCAGAATCACAACTAAGCATAAAGTCCGCTAGCTTAATGCTAACGTATAATGCAAAACTCCATAGACAGGCTAACAGAAGTTAAGACCATAAATGATTTGCCGGTGAAAATTATGTGTAAAACCAGAGCTTAATTGAATTAAGTTAAGTTTTGGTGACTTCGAGATGATATTTAATCTTTCTGTCTCCAAATGTTTCCTACTGTAACTGCTAGCATAGCGCTTGTCACCGAATGTTGACAGTTTGTCCGAGTGAGTGGAGGGGGCGGGGCTTAGCCATAGGTCAATTGTATGCGTCCGTTTCAAACGTTGTTACCGTCAGTGTCCACATACTTTCATGCGTCCTTAACGTTGGCATGGATGTTAACCGATACAACCAGCAGGGGGCAGCTCAGAGTCAAAAGTTTATGACAACAAACATGGCGACTACGGAGGAGATCTTGATAGTACATCCTAAATAGAAGAAGAAAACGGACTCGGTATGTGATGCCGCAGTCGGTAAGGCCGTTAAATTCATCACGGCTGGTGGACGGAGATTTTTTTTATTCTCTCGTTCAACCGTCGTATCTTCTTCTTCGGTCTCACACTGGCTCTAGGCTCCGTATCGGGTAGTGGCAGCAACAGCGCCCCCACGGTTTCCGGTGGTACTGCTCCGTTTGGTGCGTATTTGTGAAAACGGAATACGGACGAAAGGCTCCGTCCGTATCCGTATGCGTATTTAACGTTGAGCATAAATGAGCCTTAAGAGTGGTGTCCATTGACAACCATTATATGGACGAATCCTGCTGCGTGGACCCCCCGTAACTCAGAGAAGGAACGAAGGACTCTGAAAACTCTCACAGCTCTTAGTCGACATGAGAGTGAGGAGACAATGAGTGAAATTTGAATTTTGGGTGAACTATCCCTTTAACCTGCTGAAACGACTCATATCTCCAGCGATGCTGAGGAAGTGAACACCGTCAGTCATTGGATTAGATTCTATGGAGACCAGGACCAGGACCAGGACGGACATGTCAATCCTGAGCTCAGGATGGTCTGAGCCTGAGCTGTGTTTCGGTTTCAGAGCTGATCAGAATTAGTTCAATCATGAATGCACAGAGTTTGTCACAAGAAGCCATCATCAATGGAGCACACACGATTCACAACGACAGAAAAAAAGAAACACACACACACACGTCAGGTTGTGTGTGTGTGTGTGTGTGTGTGTGTGTGTGTGTGTTGCTAAAAAACAATAAATTCGCCTCACGACCGTGACGGAGGAAAAGTCAAAAGTAGAATAAATCAAACAGAGAGTTGTTGTTGTTGTTGTTGTTGTTGTTGACATGACGATCGGTTTGTTCTCTCTCCATCACGGTCGTCACGGTGACGGAGCTGCTGTAGATAATCGATAAGTTTCATTCTCCTCCACATGTCCATGCGCTCTGGTGTCTCCATTTGATACCTATTGATTTGTTCAGCTGTGCTTCAAATCCCTGTGCTTCAGACATTTGCTCCATTCTTGACCTCCTCCCTGATCCTCCTCCTCCTCCTCCTCCTCAGAGGTTTACCTATTCAACAATTTCTCCTCCTCTGTCCCCTCTTGAAAACCTCCTCTTCCTCTCTCCTCCTCTCCGCTGTCTCCTCCTCCTCCTACACGGATGTTTAAATCCTAAAAAAAACTTTAAAAAAAGCTCCTCCTGAAAAATCTAATGACAAAAAAAAATCTGCTGCGATTATCCTCCTCCTCCCTCCTGATGAAACAGCTCTAATCCTCCTCCAACAAGCTCTACTGTAGCCTAATGATCCCTCCTTTGCCTTTAAATAAGTTTCCTCCTCCGTCCTCCTCCTTCTCCTCCTAAATGACATGATGTCTCTCTTCCTGCTCCACGCTCCATCAACCTCAGGTTAAGATGGATCAAACCTCCTCGGAGCAGGTTTCTTCCATGTTGCCCTCCTGACTCAGCATTACCTGATCCTCCTCTCTCGGAAAATTCTGAGTTTCCCTCATCTCAGGCTCAACTACTCAGAATTTCCCTAATCTCCTCCTTGAAACCCCCAGGACAGACATGTCCTCCGAGTGTGTTTCCTCCTCACAGAGTTTGTCCTCCTCCTCACTCCTCCTCCTCCACCTCCTCACTCCTTGTGTGTCCTCCTCCTCCTGCTCCTCCTCCCTCACTCCTGACTCCAAAAGTAGAATAAATAAAACACAGAGTTGTTGTTGTTGTTGTTGTTGTTGTTGACATGACGATCGGTTTGTTCTCTCTCCATCACGGTCGTCACGGTGACGGAGCTGCTGTAGATAATCGATAAGTTTCATTCTCCTCCACATGTCCATGCGCTCTGGTGTCTCCACGGCGACCTGGCCGGCTGTGCTGCCCTGTGCTTCAGACGCCTCGACCTCCTCCCTGATCCTCTCCTCTTCCTCCTCCTCTTCCTCCTCCTCTCCTCCTCCTCTCCTCCTCCTCCTCTCCTCCTCCTCTTCCTCCTCCTCCTCCTCTCCTCCTCTTCCTCCTCCTCCTCCTCTCCTCCTCTTCCTCCTCCTCTTCCTCCTGATCCTCCTCCTCCTCCTGATCCTCCTCCTCCTCTTCCTCCTCCTCCTCCTCCTCTCCTCCTCCTCTTCCTCTCCTCCTCCTCCTCCTGATCCTCCTCCTCTTCCTCCTCCTCTCCTCCTCCTGATCCTCCTCCTCCTCCTCCTCCTCTCCTTGTCTCCTCCTCCTCTCCTCCTCTCCTCCTCCTCTCCTCCTCCTCCTCCTCTCCTCCTCTTCCTCCTCCTCTTCCTCCTGATCCTCCTCCTCCTCCTGATCCTCCTCCTCCTCCTCCTCCTCCTCCTCCTCCTCTCCTCCTCCTCTTCCTCTCCTCCTCCTGATCCTCCTCCTCTTCCTCCTCCTCCTCCTCTCCTCCTCCTCCTCCTCCTCCTCCTCCTCCTCCTCCTCCTCCTCCTCCTCCTCTTCCTCCCTCCTCCTCCTCCTCCTCCTCCTCCTCCTCCTCCTCTCCTCCTCCTCCTCCTCCTCCTCCTCCTCCTCCTCCTCTCCTCCTACTCCTCCTCCTCCTCCTCCTCCTCTCCTCCTCTCCTCCTCCTCTCCTCCTCCTCCTCCTCCGCCTCCTTCCTCCTTCCTCCTCCTCCAGATCCTCCTCCTCCTCCTCCTCTTCCTCCTCCTCCACCCCCTCCTCCTCCGCCTCTCCTCCTCCTCCTCCTCCTCCTCTCCTCCTCCCTCCTCCTCCTCCTCCTCCTCCTCCTCCTCTTCCTCCTCCTCCTCCTCCTCCTCCTCCTCCTCCTCCTCCTCCTCCTCCTCCTCCTCCTCCTCCTCCTCCTCCTCCTCCTCCTCCTCTTCCTCCTCCTCCTGCTCCTCCTCCTCCTCCTCCACCTCCTCCTCCTCCTCCTCCTCCTCCTCCTCCTCCTCCTGCTCGTCCTCCTCCTCCTCCTCCTCCTCGTCCTCCTCCTCTCCTCCCCTCCTCCTCCTTCCACCTCCTCTCTCCTCCTCCTCCTCCTCTTCCTCCTCCCCCCCCCCTCCTCCTCCTCCTCCTCCTCCTCCTCCTCCTCCTCCTCCTCCTCCCTCCTCTCCCTCCTCCTCCTCCTCCTCCTCCTCCTCCTCCTTTCTCCTCCTCTTCCTCCTCCTCCTCCTCCTCCTCCTCCACCACTCCTCCTCCTCCTCCTCCTCTCCTCCGCCTCCTCCCCCTCCTCCCCTACTCCTCCTCCTCCTCCTCCCCTCCTCCTCTTCCTCCTCTCCTCTTCCTCCTCTCCTCCTCCT